>CAUYRT010048547.1:0-12521 GCA_963574885.1 Lepilemur ruficaudatus
AGCCACTTGGGAGGCTGAGGCAGAAGGATTGCTTGAGCCCAGGAGTTTGAGGTTGCTGTGAGCTAGGCTGACGCCATGGCACTCACTCTAGCTTGGGCAACAGAGTGAGACTCTGTCTCAAAAAAAAAAAAAAAAAAGAAAGAAAGAAAATGACAGTCACCAAAGACCACATATTATATGATTCCACACTTATGAAATCTCTAGAACATGTAAACCTATAGATACAGAAATTAGATTACTGGTTGTCTAAGGTTAGGAGGTTAAAGCTGTTATGAGGGGGGAAAATGTAAAAGACTACATGTATAGTATGATCCCATTTTGTAAAGAAAATTTACTCATATATACTTAGTACAACATCTGGATAAATAAATTCAAGAGTTAAGTGTGATTTCTAGATGAAGAAATTATGGGTAATTTTTTTTCTTTTTGCTTCCCTATCTTTTCTATAATAAATATGTATTAAAGTTGCAGTAGCCTGTAAATGGTAGGCTATAATCAGGGTTTCTCCTACAAGCTATTGCACTAAACTTTAATGCAAGGCCACCAGGAGACCTAGTTCCTGGCTTCCCAGCTCTTGGGTCAATTCTCAATAGGAGATCTTAACAGATGATGGTATCACAGATATACCTCACAGAGACAAGCCAGAGTGTCACCAAGTGGTTACCAACCATGACCAAACAAATAAGTTTCAAGTACATAAGGCAGATGTAAATGGCAACTCTCCATGCTGTTTGACTACACTATAACAGCCACATAGTAATCAAACCAAAATAAATGCCTGATCTCTTTCAAGCATAAAAAGCCAATGGACATTAACAAATAATAGGAATTTCATGGTTACAAATGGTTATACTTACCTCTCTGTAGAATAAATCTGAATTATTGTGGACATCATAAGCCAAAAGATTAGTCTGTGTCCCCACTAAAAGAGCATCATAGCCAAGCTCAGGGTTCAATACTCCTGCAGTCAGGCAGCTAACGGCCTGGTTAATGTTGAGAAGAGAAACATCGGACTCCAGAGGGCTCTGGCAGACCCTGGACGAACTGAAGTGCTGGCTCCGTGTATGAGGATTATGGATAAAAACCTAAAACAAAAACAGTTAATTATATTCCCTTAAAATACCAAAATGTAAAGTTAATATCATATATTTAAAAAAAGAACCAGGTTATTAATAGATATCAACATTAACACTTTAATCTCCTATAAAACATAAAACATTTATACAATTCTATGCATGGCTAACTTTCAGTCATTATGAACTATGGAAATCCGGTGGTTCTTAACTTGGCAAATATCAACATAATGAATAAGATCTAGTTGTTGCTTACCAGGGCAGCTGACATGTCACCCAGCAGCAAGATGTCCAAGCACTCTTACAAACCAGCCTTTCCCTGATCAACCAAGAGTAAGGTAAATGCCACCAGCTTCAATGTGATTGCACCACACCAAGAAGATCACAGACAGTAGAATAAACACTTTTTTTGGTATCTTTTATCCAAACACCTAATAAATTTACTTCCTAACCCTTAAAACAGTCTGGTAGTTAGTAAATCTGTTTTATAAACTTAAACTGAGTCATATAAATCACATTTCTTGAAGGCTTTCATAGTTTATATGAGTAAGACAGAACTAAGTAGCCCAAAGATAAAAAAAAAAAAAAATAGCAGTTTCAACTATCATAAAAATAATCATCTGAGTGTCTGCACAAATCATTCAACTTCTTTGGGCTTCATCATCTGAAAAAGGAGATTTGGACTAGAGAATGCATTCTCAAGAGGGGTAATATCACTCCCAAGATGGGTAACTGGGTTTGGGATGAGGGAATCTTAAATATTAGAATGGCTTGTAGCCCTCCATGGGGCCATAGCACAAAAGGAGATATACAGCATATCTATGGTATTAAAATTTGGGGAAATGTTCATTGTCTAAAAAAAGCTCCATGAGAGGGCAATATGAAAAAAAAGGGGGGAATGGAAAACATTGGATCCCTGCTAGTTCTAAAATTTGTTAATTTTAAATCAGTATTCTATCCCTTTGGTATAAATCAAAACAGGATTAATTTTAAATTATTAGCTACCCAAGGCAGCCTATTCAACAAAAAATAATTTTCAAAAGAATTGACTAGAAACACATAGAAAAGATACACTGCTACTGAATACTGCCTTCATGTTCTCATTTGTGTGATACTTTACAACATGCTTTTATAAACATTAATTGCATTTGATCCACATGCCAACCCCCTGATTTACAGCTAAGAAAGAAGGCGAGGGGCAATAACTTATGGGTTCCATATTCACTGTTACTGGAACACAAAGTTTGTGATTTTTGCCAAGAGCAACAAGAGTCTCAGGAGACAGACTTCTCCCCAGTTCCCCTCCTGCTATTCTCTGCACACAGAGTCCCCAGGGAGATGTACCTGTCCCTTCAGGCAAGGAAAAAAGCCAACTTCAGGCACATGACAAATGGACCACTCCGAGTGAGTGCTTATTTTTTAGACTCTCCAAAGGACTGGCTGAAGTTGCCACATTTGTTGTAGCTGAGGGAGTGCTGCTGACAATATAAGTTCAACTGACCCTCTCAGCACCGTGGTGAGAGAAAAAATGTCCCCAAAGGAAAACACTAATGTTCATCCTGCGAGAAATCCCTTTTTCAAATCACCTTGCTCGGGTCCAGAGTCAGCTGCATGTTCACAATAGGGTCCCAGACGTAATAATAACAAAGTCCTGTTTCTAGAGACACAGGCCATAGCAGTCAAAGAGGGCTCTAGCTCTACCTGCAATGTTTGCCTTTTTTTTTTTTTTTTTTTTTTTTTTAGACAGAGTCTCGCTCTGTCACCCAGGCTAGAGTGCCATGGCGTCAGCCTAGCTCACAGCAACCTCTAACCCCTGGGCTCAAGCGATCCTCCTGCCTCAGCCTCCCGAGTAGCTGGGACTACAGGCATGCGCCACCATGCCCAGCTAATTTTTTCTATATATTTTTTTTTAGTTGGCCAATTAATTTCTATTTTTAGTAGAGACAAGGTCTCGCTCTTGCTCAGGCTGGTTTCGAACTCCTGACCTTCAGTAATCCACCCGCCTCGGCCTCCCAGAGTGCTAGGATAACAGGCGTGAGCCACTGCGCCCGGCCTGCAATGTTTGCTTTTAAAGAAGAATATATTCATGAATTATTTGAGTCATAAAATATTACCATTTTTTTTAAAGTCTCAAGATAAAAGATCAGGTCAGAACTTTTCAGACTTCAGAACTATCTCAATATGCTTAGTGTTTAGTATCCAAATACACAGGACTTTCTTAATCTTTTTTTTTTTTTTTTTTTTTGCCATCTTCAAAAACAGCCGTAGGTCACACTCTACTGTAAAAGCTTCCATGGAAGCCTCCACCTGATCTCCCAGCTCCCACTCCTACACACACCTCCTCCTGCATCCTGTAGTAGTACATCCTCCACATACCAGCCAGAATCATCCTTTATCTAAAACTTTCAGCAAATCCCATCACCCACTTTATCAAAATCCTCAGTGGCTTCCCAACATACTCAGTATAAAAACTAAGGTCTGGCTGGGTGCAGTGGCTCACTCCTATAATCCCAGCACTTTGGGAGGCCAAGGTGGGAGGATCCCTTGAGCCCAGGAGTTCAAGACCAGCCTGGGCGATAACAAGAACCCATCTCTACAAGAAATAAAAAATTAGATGGGCATGGTGGCAAGCGCCTGTAGTCCCAGCTACTCAGGAGGCTGAGGCAAGAGGATAGCTTGAGACCAGGAGTTGGAGGCTGCAGTGAGCTATGATGATGCCACTGCACTCCAGCCCAGGCAACAGTGAGACCCTGTCTCAAATAAAATAAAAAATAAAACCCAAGATCTTTACCCTGGCCTACAGGGTGCTATATGATCTGGCCGGTGGCTACCTCATGGGCTTCCCTTATTGTATTCCAAGCATATATTCACCTCAAGACTTTTGCACATGCTGATCCCTCTGCCTTCAAGGCACTTATCCCACATATCTGCAAAGCTTATTTCCTCATTTCCTTCAAACCTCTGATCAAATGTTATTAGAGCCCTGTCTGAAATGGCAAGCTCCCATCATCCCGGACCCCTTATTCTGTTTTTCTCCTATCATGTAATTTGTATATTCTGTTAACTGCCTGACTCCCCCTCTCAAATATAAGCTCCAAGGGGACAAAACTTGTCTGTCACATTCACCATTGCACCTGCAGAATTAAGAACACTGCTTAGCATGTACTAAGGCCTCAAATTAGGGCCAGAGCTAATATTACTGGGATATTTTCAGCCCATTTATGTAACAGCTGTGCACCTACAGCAAAACCAGTATGAATTTCTTTTTGCCATTTGTCCGTGCCTTCTAACAAGTAAAATTATGACATGCCAGAGCCTGCGCTAAGAGCTTAACTCCATTATACTACTTAATGAGAATGAATCATTACGTTTTACTTATGCATCCCAAGGCATATATGACATGCAACATAGGCGGAAATTGTCTTGAAAACAGAAATCATTACACAAATGCTAGCTTATGAAATCCACACTGGGTCAGAGAACATGCACTCAGATCACACTTCCTAGTTGAGTGGCCTCAGGTGCTGCATTGAACCTCTCTGAAATGATATTTCTAATCAATAAAGCGGAAGTCATGAAAAGAAAATAACAGCTAACAATTAGTGACCACTTCCTATACGCCAAGGGCTTTACATGTATTAACTTATTTAATCCTGATCCTATGTATTAGGTATTATTAAGTATTTTGCCCAAGGTCATGAAATCAGTAGGTACTGGAGCCAGAATCCATCACACCTGTGTATGCTGCTGCCCTTGGCCTTGCAGCAAATATGCTGAGATAATTAATGTATAAGGCTTTGTACTTGTTAGAGGATACTACCCTTGGTGTCACTGTATTCCATGTATTTTGGATGTGTCTCCATCGATACACAGGACTTTTATTTGCCTGGTCTGTTGTCTTTTTGGTCTATAAACTTTCTGAAAGTAGACACTCCAAGTTTATTTCTGAATCCCCAAAATCTAGTATAAATGTTCAGTATAAATCTGGTGAACGCTGAGTGTCTTTTTTCTCTCCATGACTCATATCCTGCACAGTACCTGGCACACAATAAGCACCTAATAAATACTTAGTGAATAAATTATAGGGAAAGACCCGAATGTACATGGACAAGGATCAAAAGTGCAATCTGTGTGATTTAATTTAGGGGTCTTTTTTTCTGTAAAGCAGTGAGAGAGAGTGGAAGGAGTTGCACGCAATAGGCAGAGAGAACTCAGAATCTATTACTGCTAACCCTGACCAAGCCCCTTCCCTTCTGGAAGATTCTCTTTCCTAAGCTCCCTAGCAATAGATCCAGGATTCCAACATTGTCCTAGTCTTGAGTGCCAGACAAGAAAAAGTCAACTGTTCCTGGCTCGGCGTGGTGGCTCACGCCAGTAATCCTAGCCGGTTGGGAGGCTGAGGCGGGAGAATCGCTGAGGCCAGCAGCTCAAGACCAGCCTGGGCGACATAGCGAAACCCCGTCTCTACAAAAACCGAAAAAATTAGCTGGAATGGCGGTACTCGGGAGGCTGAGCCAGTAAGAACGCTTAAGCCGCGGAGTTCAAGGTTGCAGCGGGCTGTGATTACACCACTGCACTTCAGTATGGATGACAGGGGGAGACTCTGTCTCAAAAGAAACAAACAATAAGCAAAGCTGTTCCTGTAAGACCCGATTACTCTTGGCAGGATGGAGAACTACAAGGTGACTACCAGGCCGTTGCCGGGCAACACGGGCTGGGGGCGGGGTCAGAGAGTGGGAGCAGGATCACCCGGGCGCGGGCTGCGGAGGTCGTGGGGTCCCCAGGGGTCTGGGCTCCGAGCGGGTGGGAGCGGTTACCTTGCCCGCTTGGGTGGCGGCAGCCAAGCACGGGTGAGTCCCGTCGTAGCGCCCTATGGCCACCATGCGGGGGCTGATTTTGTGGCGCAGTTTCAGGGTGAACACGGGCAGCAGCATGATGGCGGCGGCTTATGGGAGGAGGGCGGGCGACCCGAGGCGGGCGCAGTGGAGCCGGCCTCAGCCGCCCGGGTGACGAGCTGAGGAGCGCGGGGACCAGACCTACCCAGCCCCAGCCACCCCAGGCCCGGCGCGAAACAGCCCGGGTCGAACTGCTCTCGTTACCGCCAGCTCCTTCTGCGGCTGCGCAGACCCGTCCAGCTCCTTCTGCGGCTGCGCAGTCGGGCCTCAGCGCCTTCTGCGGCTGCGCGGTCGGGCCTCAGAGCGGCGGCGATTTACCTGCAGTCGGTTACCTGCAGGTGATGGAGTCTTGTGTTTTGCAGCTGTAACTTACCCTCGTTAACTTCAACTACACTAACGTGTCTGCAGGGGCATGTGCGCCTCCGGGGCTTCCCCTAATAACACCACAACCAGTCTGCACCCCTGCAGGCTCCACGCACTGCTGCCCCACTCCAAGAGGTCATTAATTCAAGAAATCGTTGAGTGCCTGCTCCGCCCCTTGCTTGAGCCGTTACGTCGAGGCAAACCGTGGCACTTAGTTACCTGCATTAAGTATACCAATCCTCTCAAAAGAAAAAGAAAAAACATGCTTCGACTCTCAAGCTTCAATAGGCTGGGGCCTCTTGAGAGACTCCCTATATATTTTTAAATGCAAACATGTAAAATTGAAAAGTGGCCATTCATTGAATAGTACTAAGTCACTTGGTAGTAATCACTATAAAGAAAACGATGGGAAGGAAGAAAGGATAGAGGGTTGGAGGGAATACACTGTCAAATAGGTGGAACAGACCTCACTGAGAAAGTGACATTCAGGCAAGGACTTGAAGGGAGTGAGAGAGCCAGCCTGGAGGCAGAGTGTTCCATCACAGGAAATTCAGGTGCAGAGGCCCTGAGGGCTCTCTCTGGCTGCTTTCTGGAAATAGACATTTAGTGAGGAGTGAAGATGAGCAAGAACCACCAGAGGAGACTGAGAAGGAGCCGGCAATGAGAAAGTAGAACCAGGAGAGTATTGTGTCCTAGAAGCTAAGTGAAGAGAAGGTGGCCAGGAGGAGGAAAATAACAACTGGGTCAGATGCTGCTCAGGTCTTGAAAGGTGAGTTCTGGCATATTCTTGATATTAGCATTTTGTAGTTACAGTTGTACAAATGAGCATCTTTTTTCAAACCCGTTGGTGTGTCTGTGACTTGTTGTAACTTCTTTTGGAGATAATGTCAAAAAACTAGAGGGTCTTGATGGAATGTAAGACTTGAGCCAGTGGCCCTCCAGGCCCCCTCTAATAGACAATGTCCTGAGTTCACCCAGCCCCTCTCTGCTCCACCCTCACTCCCTCTTCTATCATCTGTCTAGATTCCACATCCTGTAGCAGCTCCCTGATCAGCCCTGTCATAGAAATTGCCCCGGGCCTGTCTTTCTGCCCTTGCCTATCAGAACTTACTTTGTTTTGTGAAGTCCTCTCTCTTTGGTCCTCATACTCTACCTGCACAAAGTCATCAGCTCACTTAAGCCACTCTGCTGTGCTAATAGCTGATCACAGCTTGGTAGGCCGCCTCTCCCAAGAACAACTGGAAAGGAATGAATCTCTAATGGAGATCATTCTGGGCCTTTCATTTTTTCTGACAAACCTTTATTGAGGATCTCTATAATGTATTATAGGCAGGGAGTGGTGGGGGCAGCAGAGGGGAACTGGGCGTAGGCGGTGCCTGCTGCCTGTCACTCCCTCTCCTTGTCCTCACCTTGAGTTTGCAAAGTACTCCCACTAGAGGGTGTGCAGGTGTAAAAAACGGAGATTCAGGCACCTCAAGACTCTATTAAAGGCTGGAGGGAGGTGGGGTGAGAGGGCCGCAGGGCTCACCCCTGAGGAGTGGACTTGGGCAGGGAGGCCACCTGAAAGACTTTTGCCTTTTTCTTTATGCACTGTCGTGTTTGCGGTTTTTACAGTGAGCCTGTTTTACTTTTGTAATTAAAAAAAAAACTTTAAAGTAGTATGAGGGTGAGGGGTTGTCTATGGATTTCAGGGGTCCACATGCATAGCCTCTCACCACCCCTGTTTTCCCAGAATCTGCCTATAAAGGACCCTGGTCTCAGGTTTCCCCAGACTCTTTAAAGGGACTGGCTATTAGGACCCCTCCCCAATTTACGGAGGGACGGGGCTGGGAGACCCCTGGAGCAGAGTGGGCCTCATGGGGTGGGCCTCTGTGAGATATTAGTGAGAAAATTGGTGAAATCTGATTAGAGTTTATAGTTTGGTTAGTACCGTTGTAGCCATGTTAATTTCTTACAAACATGCCATGGTTATGCAAAATGTAATTGATCACAACCAGTTACAGATTCGTTTGTTCTTTCTCCACACCCACTGCATCACTTTACTAGACTTTAAAAATACATAAATAAATATAACACAAAAATAAAAATAACAACCAAAAAAAAAATGACAACTCTAGGAAGGCAGATGAAGGATCTACAGGAACTCTTGCCTGGGGTTGGAGATTGGGGTGGTAGTGGTAGGATCAACTGTAAAAGGGCAAAAAGAAACTTTTTGAGGTGATAAGAATGTTATACATTTTGATTGTGGTGGTGGTTACATAAATGTATGCATTTGTCAAAACACACCAAACTGTAATTTAAAATAAGTATATTTTATTGTATATAATTATGCCTGAAAGAAAATTGATTTAAAAAAAAACTTTTAATCAAAAAATAAGATCACATCACTCCTCTGTATAAAATTCTCCAATAACTTCCCCCTTACACATTGAATAAAATCCAAACTCCTTACCTGGCCCACAGAGCTCTGGTATCTGTGAATCATCCCAACACATCAAATTTGGCCTCACCTCCTGGCTTTTGCACTTACTGTTCCCAACACCTGGAATCCACCTGGAATTCTCCCCGAATCTTTTCAAGCCTGGCAGCTAAGTGTTAGTCCATAACAGAACTGATATGTGGCAGAGCTTCCTCCACAAGAAAGAAACCTTCCAACCTATCATTATCCAAGCACCTTCAACATATCCTGGCACTATTGGGTGCTCTTTAAATATTTGGTGAAGAAATTATTGTTTATTCAAATAAATCTATATTCGCATCTTGACCTACTATGCCACCTGTCACTTCTCTCCACCTGGAATGCTCGGCCCCCAGATCTTATCAAGGCTGGTTCCTACAGAATCAATCAGATCTCAGCTCAGCGATCCCCTCCTCAGAAAGACCTGCTCTGCTCCCCCAGTCTCTCTCTCAAATCACCATGCTTTATCAATCCCAACCTGTAGGATTGGCTTACATAACTTCAAAAGAGATTACATAGTTGAAAAATACAAAATACATTGTATGGTTTTGCACTGATAAGCATCGAGAAGTGATGCTTCTTTCTTTTTCTTGTTTTGCACCATTTGCCACCTCTATAATGTGTAAATGACATGACACCCATGAGACCATACTAAAGATTCTAGGTGACGGTGGGTGAGCCAGAGACTCCCCAACCAGAGAAGGAAAGCCATGAGAGAGTGATTACCATGTGCACATAGATGAGGACCAGGACTTAATTTTTTAAACAAATAACAATAACGCATCACATCTTCAGTTATTCAGAGTTTTGTTCAGTGAGTTACATTTAAAGACTCTTCCGGAAAATAAAGAAAAGATTTGGCCTACTGGGATTCAAATATAGTTGCCTTGCCAAACAGTTCACTCAAAGAAAACATGTTTTGATTAATTTTCGTTGATAATTTTCGTTGTTTTTCTTCTTCTTAACATTCTCTGGCTTTAGGCATAAGCTCCTGATTTTGAAATGCCTATATAACCTACATAAGTTGTGTTTTTTAAAAAAAATCCACAAATCTTCTCTCCTTAATCTTTTTGTTGCTATGATGTGTGGACGGAAAAAAATCCAAACTCTGAAATATTTAAAAGAAGTTTATTCTGAGCCAAATTTGAGGACCATGACCCGGAGCCACTCCCAAGAAACCCTGAGCAAGTGGACTCGAGGTGGTTAGGTTACAGTTTGGTTTTATACCTTTCAGGGAGACAGGGGTTACAGGTAAAGTCATCAATCAATACGTGGGAAGCATACATTGGTTTGGCCCCAAAAGGCGGGACATCTCGAAGAGGGGGGTGCTTACAGGTTATAGGTGGGTTTAAAGATTCTTTGGCTTGTAATCGATTAAAGACATGAAGCTTTGTCTAGAGGCTTGGAATGTTTTAACGTAAGGAATGGTTATCAGAGATAAGCCATTGGACATAGATTTGTTGTGCAAATTGAGGACCTACAGATTTGTCTTGCATACCTTAGGCCTGTCAATGGGTCACAAAGGACTCCAAGAAGGGAGGGGGCATGATGAGGCATGTCTGACCTCCCTCCTCCTGGCAGACAGTTTAGTTTTAGGATATTCCTTTGGCCGCGAGGGGGTCCATTCAGTCAGCCGGCGGGGGCGAGCCTTAAAATTTTATTTTGGTTCACAGAGGTATAAAAAATTCTTCCAGCTTTCATCTCCACCTGCCAAGTCCACAGTAGTAAATGGTATTGATGGCAAGGTGTGACCAGAGTTGTGCTTTAGTGACAAGTCTGCTTTGCCAGGGCAACTAAGAGCTAAAGAGTCTTCAGATGATTTTGAAATTAGAGGAGGCCACAGCTGGCCATGGTAAGCCCAGCACTCAAGGAGCAGAGGAACCGGCTTCTGGCCCATCCCGCCCCGGTTCAGATCAAAGCTGATAGCTAGAGTCTGTTCCAGTTTCCAAGGAGTGTGTTCTTTATAGCCCCCTGGAGCCAGCCGTGGGTGTGGCCAGCATCAGACGCTGGCTAAGGCTTGACTCAGCATTAGTAACTACCGGTTTGGGCAGAAAGCCCACCTCTGGGGCACCTGCTCTGGAAGGTTGGAGTTTTTCTGCATTGGTATGAACTCCTATAGCTGAAAGCAGTATACAGCTTTGTGAATCTGAACAGCATATCTTTAGGGGATACAGAAGGCTAAAGGAAATTCCAAGTTCCATTTCTACTCTCATGGCATTTCCAAGGAGAAAGGGGCCAGAAAGATCACCAGCCCAGGCTTCTGCCAAAGACAAGAATCACCATCCAGGCCCTGTTTGAATGCTTCCAGTGACTTACGTGGAGGCCATCACATTTAAACACAGTTCTCAGAAATCTCTTATATTGAGCCACATATCAGTCTCTCTGTAGAAGTGGATTCACTTCATCACTCTTTGCATGTCAGCTTTTTGGGTATCTGAAGATGTATCCTCTTCCCTCCAAGTCTCCTCTATGCTAAACACCCCACGTGGCCCCTTCAAGGGATCCTGGGGGGATGGAATTCCCAGTTTCTTTCCCAACCTGGGCATATTTCACCATTACTTGTTCCTTAAGGGGCCTGCTCCAAGAGGATCAGAGCTCTAAAGTAGACATGGACATATTGTGAGCCCCCTACACACACACACACACACACACACACACACAAGTCCTTTTCGTCGACCTACCTCAAGCTCCTCAGGTGTAAGCCAGAGGTGATGGCATCCGTACAGCACAGAGAACAAGGCTGCTGTGGAACTCTCTGGTAGGAGACACCGAGAAACAAAGATCAGTGTTCCTTTTTGAAAGATCGAAAAAAGTGAACTGGCTGAGGTGCTGAGGGTTGATGAGTCCCTGCGGGACCCAGATGATATACTCACCTGCGATTGTGAAAGGAGGGCAGGACTTGGGGAACCAACACAGGATAAGGAGGCAGCAGTGAAAGCTGGGCCCACCCGTTATGGGCTGAATCAGAACCTCAGAATGTGAGCTCATTTGGAGATAGGGTCTTTGCAAAGATAGGTTAAAAGAGATCCTAAGGGTGTCATAATCTAATCCATAATCCAATATGACTGACATCCTTCTGTAAGGGGGAAATGTGGACACAGATATGCATGCAGGATATCATATGAAGACAAAGGCAGTGATCAGGGCAATGCCTCTGCAAGCCAAGGAACACTAAAGATGACAGCAAACCCCCAGCAGCTGGAGGAGAGGCATGGAACAGATTCTCTCTCATGGCCCTCAGGAGGAACCAACCCTGCCGACACCTCGATCTTAGATTAGTAGCCTTCAGAACTGTGAGAAAATAAATTTCTGTTGTCTAAGCCATTCAGCTCCAAGTACTTTTTTTTTTTTTTTTTTTTTTGAGACAGAGTCTCACTCTGTTCCCTGGGCTAGAGTGCTGTGGCGTCAGCCTAGCTCATTGCAACCTCAAACTCCTGGGCTCATGCGATCCTCCTGCCTCAGCCTCCCGGGTAGCTGGGACTACAGGCACGCACTGCCATGCCCGGCTAATTTTTTCTATTTTTTTTCTTTTTAGTTGTCTGGCTAATTTATTTCTATTTATAGTAGAGACGGGGTCTCGCTCTTGCTCAGGCTGGTCTCGAACTCCTGAGCTCAAGCAATCCTAGCACTCTGGGAGGCCAAGGCGGAAGGATTGCTTGAGCTCAGGAGTTTGAGACCAGCCTGAGCAAGAGCGAGACCCCGTCTCTACTATAAATAGAAAGAAATTAGCCA
>CAUYRT010048548.1:0-25655 GCA_963574885.1 Lepilemur ruficaudatus
TTCTTTTTTGTGAGACAGAGTCTCACTCTGTTGCCCAGGCTAGAGTGCCATGGTGTCAGCCTAGCTCACAGCAACCTCAGACTCCTGGGCTCAAGCAATCCTTCTGCCTCAGCCTCCTGAGTAGCTGGGACTACAGGCATGCACCACCATGCCCAGCTGATTTTTCTATTTTTGGTAGAGCAGGGTCTCGCTGTTGCTCAGGCTGGTCTCGAACTCCTAAGCTCAAACGATCCGCCAGCCTCGGCCTCCCAGAGTGCTAGGATTACAGGTGTGAGCCACCACATCTGGCCTATGGGCATTTTTTTAAAAAGAGAGAAGAACCCGATCTCAAAAAGAAGGGAGGTCTGGGCACGGTGACTCACACCTGTAATCCCAGCACTTTGGAAGGCCAAGGAGGGAAGATCACTTGAGGCCAGGAATTCAAGACCATCCTGGGCAACACAGCTAGACTCTGTCTCTAGAAAAAACAAAAAGATTAACTGGATGTGGTGGCTTGCACCTGGGTGTGGTGGCTTGCACCTGTAGTCCCAGTTACTAGGGAAGCGGAGGCAGGAGAATCAATTGAGCCCGGGAGTTTGAGGTTGCTGTGATCTGTTAGGATACCACTGCACTCTAGCCCAGGTGACAGAGCGAGACTGTGTCTCAAAAAAAATAAATAAATAAATAAAAATTTAATTTAAAAAGGAAGGGCAGTTCATTTAATTGAATAAACTTAGTTTTATGAAAACTTACTTTTTTGCCCTTATTTTTCTCACTGTGTCGCAAATAGATGCAAACTTTGCACAAACCAGTTTGGTCTTCAGGTGCGATTGGGAATGGCTGGAGTCACATGTCCTTGTGTTGTCTCCCAGGCTGGCTGTTGATAGGAGCTGGGCTGCGGATGATTTACAGGGGTTATAGTCTCTGACACTGGTCTGAAGTCTGAATATTCCAAATTGCACAGCAGGCACAGCCTCCTGTCCTGAAAATCAGAAGACAGAGGATTTTGCTGCCATATCAGACTGTCTCACGCCGTACAGCCCAGGCAGGTACACTTCCAAGTGCAAAACGCTGGCTCAAATGCTAGCGTTTTTCTTTCTTAATAATGTAAAAGAAACATCAGACAACAGTGAAGCATAAACAATACAAGAACAAACATTAACAATTACTAATCTTTTTTCATATTAATTCCAGGCTTGCATTTATTTTATCCAGGAAATAAAACATTACTGGTAAACCTCTCTCACGCCTCTCCCTAACCCAGTCTTCCACCAATTCCCCAGCCCTTCCCCGTCTGGAAGCTACCACTCTCATGAATGTGGTGTGTGGCTTTACAGGACGTGTTGTTCATACTTTGACCACTGTTAAGAATTGAATTGTGTCTCCCCCAAAAAAGTATGTTGAAGTCCTCCCCCCGAGTGCCTCGGAATATGACCTGATTTGTAACTAGGGTCTTTGCAGAGGTAATCGAGCCAAAATGAGGTCATTGCAGTGGGACCTAATCCAGTGTGACTAGTGTCCTTATGAAAAAGGGAGATTTGGACACAGACGTGCAGAGAGGGGGCGGTGTGAAGAGACACAGGGAGAAGATCATGTGAAGACTGGAGTTATCCTGCCACAAAGCAAGGAACGTCTGGGGCTACCAGGAGTTGGAAGAGGCAAGTAAGAATCCTCCGCGTTCAGGTTTCAGAGGAGCCATTCTCCTGCCGAAACCTTGATTTCAGGCATCCAGCCTCCGGAATGGGGAGACAATGTATTTGTGTTGTTTAAGCCGCCCAGTCTGTGGTGCACCCCTAGGAAACCAGCACGACCACGTATGTATCAGTATGTGACAATACCATACTTTCATGCCTAAAAGTTATACGTATCTTTTATATATAATATATAAGATTATTTATAATTATTATATATTATAATATGTACTAGGATATATAGAATATGTAGAATCTATAATATATTGTATAAATTATATATTAATATATAATATATTCCATATATAATTTTATATATTATACATAATATATTATTATATATTAAACTATTATATAGCATATAAGATAGTATATGTAATTTGCATTAAAAATATATAAGAAGCCTACTCATTTTCACATTGTCATCCCAGAAGGACAATCAGGAATATTCCTCCAAATTCATCTTTCTTCCTTTTCCCTAGATTCCAGCCAATCACAGAGCCATACGCAGCCTGCAACCAGGCAGTGCCAGAAGCTAACACAGAAAACCAAGAATTGCTGCATGAGCCTCGGTGAAACCAGGTTTTCTCAATCTCAGCACTACTGACGCGGTGGACTGGAGGATCCTTTGTTTGGGAGGCAGGGGGCCGTCGTATGCATCGTAGGATGTTTGGCAGTATCTCTGGCCTCTATCCTCTAGATGCCGGTTGCACCTGCCCCAACTTGTAACAACCAAAAATGTCCCAGGCATTGCCAAATGTCCTCTGGGGGCCAAATCACCACCACCACCACCACCACCGAGTTTGAGAATGGTTGCGTTAGGCTGAGATTAACATGGGAAGACCTCAAGGGCTTTTCTGGCTCTCCAAGTCTGTGATATAAAGAAAAATTCAGAGGAAGAAAGAAAAAGGAAGGTAAGCACAGGAAAGATCTTTTCCTTAAAGAGAAAGAAGGGGACATTTTAGATGAAAGTGAAACCCAAATTAGGAAGTGAAATAAAGTAAGAAAATGTACTTCTGAGACGTCCTAACTTCCATGGCTTACTTTGAGCCAGGTTATCGAGTAGAATGATACACATGCATGCTCTCACCTAATCTTTTATTTTTATTTTTTTTTAGAGACAGGTCTCCCTCTGTTGCCCAGGCTAGAGTGCAGTGGTGCAAACATAGCTCACTGCAGCCTCGAACTCCTGGGTTCAAATGATCCTCTAGCCTCAGCCTCCAGAGTAGTTGGGACTGCAGGCATGCACCATCATGCTTGGCTAAGTTCTTAAAATTTTTTATAGAGATGGGGTCTTGCTATGTTTCCCAGGCTGATCTTGAACTCCTGGGCTAAACTTCTGGCCTCAAGGCAACCTTCCTGCTTCAGCTGCCTAAAGTGTGGGGATTATACACATGAGCCATGGCACCTGGCCTGCTCACTTAATCTTCACAAGTGGAGCATGTTTCATGCTTCCATTTTACAGTTGAGAACACTGAGGCTTAGTAGGACTCCATAACTTTTCTGAGTTCTCACAGACAGTAAGCAGGCACAGGAATTTAAATATAAGCCAAGTGAGTTCTTAACTACTACATTTGACTGACTCACTTTTTTATTGACTTACTTAGTTACATATTTTGAAAAATCAATGAAGATTGCTCAAGCAGAAAGGCAAATAGAGACAGAGGGTTTTTTCCCCTGTTAAAGATAGAAAATAAAAACAAAAGGGGTCTGGTCCAGTTAAAAAGAAGCCTTCTTCATGGAAAGGAAAACAATGAACAAAGCTGAGTGAAAGAGACAAGAAATTTCCTGACCCTAAAGCACTGTGTCTGGGGGAAAGAGGGAAGAGAAAAAATAGGTGGAAATAAGCTGACCGTGTAAGTACTTTCCCTCATGCACAAACTCCAAATAAGCTACAGAAGCTTTCAAATAAATCACAATTAGCTACAAAGCTCATTGAGTTTTTGAATTGTGCCATTTACTTAAAGCTGCAAAGCAAGCACAATGAAATTGTCATTGTCGTGTTGAACAGATATTCATCACAACAATAAAAAGAAATTTAAAAAACCAAGATTGGCAGAGCATGGTGGCTCATGCCTGTAATCCCAGCGCTCTGGGAGGCCAAGGCAGGAGGATAGCCTGTAAGACCAGCCTGAGCAAGAGTGAGACCCCGTCTCTACCAAAAAGAAAGGGGAGAAAAAAAAAACCCCAGCCAAGTGTTGTGGCACACACCTGTAGTCTCAGCTACTCAGGAGGCTGAGGCAGGAGGATCACTTGAGCCCAGGAGTTTGAGGTTGCTGTGAGCAAGGCTGAGGCTGCAGCACTCTACCCAGGGCAGCAGAGTGAAACTGTCTCAACAAAAACAAACAAGGCAACTGAACATAACCTCCTCACAACTCCCCGCCCCTTCATAACAAATTAAATAAGTAAATAAAAACCAGCATCCCTGAACATAGTGCAACGCCTCCTCCACCTGACAAAGACAGCCAACAAATGTGATAGACACTTTCACACCCTCCTCTACCAGGGGGCCGAGGAGCAAAGAGGAGGCAAAACCTGGGGGTTTTAAAGAGAGTGAGGGAGGCCGGGCGCGGTGGCTCAGTTTAGGAATTCTTAAATGGATAATTTCCCTCATGGAAAATAACAAGAAATTTCCTAGGAATGTTCACTTCCTTTTTAATACCTATTCAATATTCCTAATCAACAACTAGGTAAAGTCCCAGTTGGTGCTAACAGGTCTTCAACAGCTCTCTAAATTTTCCATGGTCTCTTTTTGAACAAAGATAAAGCGAAGATCCAAGTTCAGAACCCTCATGAGGCCACAACTTAAGACTAGAATTTAGCTATTTTAGTTTTAAACTAACATATAGCAAAAAAATTTTGATGTATAGTCCTGTGAGTTTTAACACATGTATCTCACGTCATGTAACCAACACCATAATTAGCATACGGGACAGTTCCATAACCTCAAAACTCCCTCCTGTGGCCCCCCTACAGTCAACCTCTCCTTCCCCCTTTAGCCCACCACTGATCTGTTTTCTGTCTCTGTGGTTTTGCCTTTTCCAAAATGTCACATGAATGGAACCACCCTGTATGTAGCCCTTTGAGACAGGCTTCTTTCACTCTGCATAATTTACGTAGAATTTAATAACATGGCTTTTTCCCCCTTGAATGTATGTGTATGTCTATAAATATACAGTCACCGATATTTATAAGCAAATGATACACGTTTCCCATTGACAATAGGGGCGTCAGATTCCTTATAAAATAAATCTGTTAGGTAAAAAAAATAGATAAGTAACAGTATGCATGATAAGAAGAGGAGTAAAAATGATGAAGGTGGAATGCAAATGACGAAGGTTTGGGGAACAGTGGACTTTAAGCAATAATACAATTGCATACTCCCCTCATCCCCTACACACACGTGCGCGCGCACACACACACACAGATCAGTCTGAAATTCTTGAAAGGGGAGAAAAAGGAAGAAACCACTTGTTCCCAGGCATCTCATTTCAAACAAACTTTCACGATAGCGATTCTGGAAGCTTTGATTTCTTTTGCAGACACTTGATCTTGGAAAGACAGTCCCAACACGAAGGGTGATGGCGACCACAAGTTCATGAGCAGTTGCCCAGGCACCAGGTCATCCAATGCTCAGATACATGCACATTTCAGCAGGGACGTTGATTTTGTTTCCTTGTGCTTCACTGTTCATTCTAGGCTTGGCACGTTAGCTCAGCGATTACTTTGGATGCCAGCCTTGATGCTAAAACAAATAAATGCCTGGAGACTCCTTTGTCTGCCGTGTGTAACGTTTAGAACCAGGAAATAAAGATAATGTAAATAGTCTCTAAAAAGCATGTGAGGACAATACCTTCCATCACTCACTTAACAAAGCTTTCCCCAGAACTAAATATTTGTTAATGCGAGACCAGCACGAGAGTGTCAGGCACATTCATGATTTATCATTCATGTCGGTGATTTCAACACAGCAATATCGAAGCTATGAATAGGAAGGAGGAAATATAAATATAGCAAAATAGTTACATCTCTTGTTCTTTTTTTATGTTTTCCTTTCTCAAAGGAATTTACTCAGTTTTCAAGACATTTAATTCTGGAGGAAAGGTAATTATTTTTTATGAACGCAAAGAGAATATAAGATCTTTAGCTTGTTAAACGAGCGAGAAAGAGTCAGAAGCTGAAAGACAAAAATGGATTTTAATTGCACAAAGAACATCACCTAGACATGGCAAAAAATCCATCAAGAAAATGGTCAAATGTACTGTATTTACCAGCAAAGCAGCCAATGCTTCTTATAACACTGGATTAAGGTGAGTTCTAATATATTTTTAAAATAAAAATTGGGAAATTTGGGGCAAAAGACTTGGCAATTGTCACCAGTAGATCTCCACAAATATGAGAAGCCTCTCAAATCTCATGCCACTGGCTAAGATACTTCCCCTTCTCCCATAATCCTTTCTTAGAACCTTGAATCTAGAGCAGTGGTTTTCAAGCAGAGGCAATTTTGCCTCTGAGAGCACATTTGGCAATGTCTGGAGACGTTTCTGGTTACCACAACTTGGGGCAGGAGGTGTGCTATTGGCAAATAGTAGGCAGAGGCCGGGTGCTGCTGAACGTCCCACAATGCACAGGACTGGCCTCCCACAGCAGAGAATGATCTGGCCCCAAAAGTCAATAGGGCCGAGGTTGAGAAACGTTGATCTAGGGCAATGCTGCCCTACAGGACTTTCTATGATGATGGAATCTGCTCCGTCCAATGTGACAGCCACTGAATTGAATTTTTAATTTTATTTAACCTAAATTTCATTTATTTAAATTAAATACATTTAATTTAAATCACCCTAACTGGCTATAGGGCTACCATATTGTGCATGCAGCTCTAGGGAAGGAAAAGAGAGTGTGGGACCGAGCCTAAAGGAAGGCCAACATTGAAAGCATCAGTGATCAGGGAGCAGCAGGGGACATCAAGCCTGGGTGCCCATGAGAGGAACTTGGGAGCTTGCTGGAGTTGGGGCCCATGGATCATCAGGTGACCAACTCGTCCCAGTTTTCCCAGGATTCCCCTGGTTTTAGCTCTA
Source organism: Lepilemur ruficaudatus (assembly GCA_963574885.1). Classification (NCBI taxonomy): domain Eukaryota; kingdom Metazoa; phylum Chordata; class Mammalia; order Primates; family Lepilemuridae; genus Lepilemur; species Lepilemur ruficaudatus. The sequence continues at coordinate 6,749 of CAUYRT010048548.1, forward strand.
GAAGTTCTGTGTCCTGGGAACCACTTCAGTGCCAGGAAAACCACCCTAGCTCATGTCCCATTCCCAGAAATTTTAATTCAGTAAGTCTGGAGTGGGACCTGGGAATTTGGCTTCTTATTGGGTTTCCCAGGTGATTCTTCTAAGCTCCAAGTTTGGGAATCACTGCAGATCAGCAGGCAAGGAGTAGGGAGAGAGGTGGGAGGAAAAACATGAACTCATGGGTTGGGTGTGCCATGGCAGCTTGGCCCCTTCTTGCTTGGCTGGACTGCCCCACCCCACCCCAGAAGAGCGAGGACCCCCTCCCTCCCTGGGAGAGCTGGAGACAACTCAAGGTGCACGTCTCAGCTCTTGTACCTGCTGGAATCTACTAGGAGTGGGCTTCTCTGCTCACTCATCTGCCAACAGGGAAGGACTCCATTCCCTAGAGACCTGCAAGCCACAGAAGCCCATTCTCTTCCCCTTCCCCACTCTCAGTGTGCTCAGAATCCTGCTGGGAGCAGTAAAAAAAAAATAACAAATCTGTGACTAGGGTTCCTCTCTGTTCTTTCCCACCGGGTCTGGGAAAGGCAGGAGGAAGCAATAAAGCTGGGTGAGCTTTGTCTTCACCCCGTGAGTCTGGGTCTACGTCAGTCCTCCTTCTTCTAGAGGAAAAAGAATCTCCTCTGGATCCACCCTGGGACCAGAGCTTAGTTCTTAATCAGACTAATTCAGATCCTTCTTATAGCCCTATAATGCCTAGTTAAACAAATATTAGATAACACAACCCAGGTATTAGTGCTCCAAGTTTGCAGAGAGGAAAACAGAAACAGAAACCAATGATAACAAAACAAAAAACTAAAATGCATGTGCCAGACACTGTTAATAGGAACCTGACCACAGCCTTAGGAACAGGTGCTATGATTATCTTTATTTTACTGAGAAGGATCCTGAGGCACAGAGAGTTCAACAAGTCCTTGTAAAGAATTATTGAACCCAAGGGTGGCCCTGGGGACCCACAGCTTGCAGTAGTGTTAGAAATGAGGAGGGGGCAGGTCTCTGCGGACTGTTCCCTCTAGCTTCACAGACACAAACAGCCTCTCTCCAAACCAATGGCATGACCTTTCTGGGAAGAATTAAGCCCTAAAGGAGAAATCTGGCACCCCCAGATTAAACCCAGCTTTAACGAAGCTTCCCCTCTGTGTACTCAGGTATCTCAGGTAGCCCTGCCATTCAGGGACAGGGTCTGCAGGCGAGGGTTAACCAATGCCAGCTATATTCATCTATCCAGTTTTTCATTCGGAAAGAAAACAGCTAAACAAAGATCACCAAAGGCACAAAAAAAAAAAAAAAAAAGGCGATGGAGAGGGCGAGAAAGAAAAAGAAAAAAGAAAAAGTCAAAGGCACAAAAGAAACAGACCAAGAAAAAGGAATTATGGACTCTGACAGAAACAGAGGTGCTTTGGGGGAAACAACTTGAGAGCTTTTAATTTACTATCCTCAAAGAAATTTAAGAGAATATTCCATCCACAGGAAAGCAAACAGATTACTATAGGAAAAGAAAGGTTAAATAACTGACTGCCTAACTGTTTAAAATTTAATAGAAGTGTCAGAAGATGAAGTCACTAAAACCTCCTAGAATAAAGAATAAAAAATGACAAATATGTTAGAAAATTTAAGAGATGTAGAAAACTGGTCCAGGAAGTCCAATATCTACAAAACAGAAATTCCAGGACAAAGAACTTGGAGGCATTGAAATTATTAAAGATAAAATAAAAGAAAATACCCTGATCTGAAGAAAGACATCTTTGGACTGATCAGGCCACCAAATGTGGATGAAAATGGATGAGAAACGCGTACACACTTGGACACATCCTCATAAGGTTTTAGAATCATCACAGCTGAAGAGGAAATCTTGAATGTGTATAGAAATAAAACCGTTTTTCTACAAAGGAATTGGTGACACTGGCGTCAGACATCACATCAGCCGCACCAGTGTTCACAACGGGGTTGTGCCCTGCAAGCACTGAGGAAAAATGACCTTAACCTAAAATCCTGTATCCAGCAAAGCTACGAAGCAAATTTGAGGACAAAACAGAGACCTCTGCAGACAGTGCAAGCATAAAAAAGGGTACCATCCTCTGCACTTGTTCTTTAAAACCTGCTAGTGAGACAAAGAAGGCATTTGAGAGACAGGAAGAAATGCCCCATGCCTAGAAAGCAGTTGGCCCAAATTACGTCACTCAACAAAGAGAATGAATGAGGTAGTAAAGGCTGTGTGTTTTCTCCGTCAATGGCAAAAAAATAAAGACAAACAGAAATGCCAAAACAAGCAATCCTCAAGGCTGTAAAGGAAGCAGGATCCAGACAGGAACAAACTCTAAACTCTGATCTCATTGTGAGTGACTAAGGGAGCTCAGGAAAGAAAACTCAACACACCTGGACCTTTGAATCCATTTCCTTCAGTGGCTCAGATTAAGTGACTTAGAGTTATGTGTCCCTTTCTATGGGCCCAACTTCCCTAATATGCACGTAACAGTAGCCTTATAGCCAGGTATATTAGTGCTCCATTTTGCTGTTGTCATTTTGACATAGAATCTCGCTCTGTCTCTGTCGTCTGTCACTCAGGCTGGAGTTCAGCAGCATCATCACAGCTCACTGCGACCTCAAGCTCCTGGGCTCAAGCAATCTGCCTGCCTCAGCTTCCTGAGTATCTGGGACTATAATAGGCGTGTGCTGCCATATCTGGCTAATTTTTTTTACTTTTTGTAGAGATTGGGGTCTCACTATGTTGCCCAGGCTGGTCTCGGACTCCTGGCCTCAAGTGATCCTCCCGCCTGAGCCTCCCAAAGTGCTAGGATTGCAGGCGTCAGCCACCATGCCAAGCCCTAGTTCTCAATTTTTACAATCCACCTACGTGATATTGTGGCTTATAATAAGAAATATATCTTTGGTCTTTATCGCAGGGTCCTGGCATAGAGTTCCTAAAACCTTTGTCATTTCCTAAGTGATTGGGGTGCTAGGAGCATCTTTTGTTCTAATATTGGTCTTCCATCCGTTGGAATTTCCTGGGTGATGGGAGCATCTTTCGTTCTAATGAGGCGACTCTCTAGGGGGCTCCTGGATGGGGTCTGGTCACCAGAAAGACCAAGCCATGAGCAGAAGCTTGGAACTTTCCACCCCACCCCCGTCCTCTGGGACCAGCAGAGGGGCTGAAGACTGAGTTAATCATCAGTCCTACTTAAGTGAGGAAGCCTCCACAAAAACCCGCAATGCAGGGGTCGGAGAACTTCTAGGTTGAACATATCCACATGCCCGGAGTGTGACACACCCCAATTCCATGAGGACAGAAACTCCTGAACTTGGTACCTTTCCGGAACTCACCCTACGTACCTCCTTATCTGGCTGCTCCCCTGTATCGTTTAGCATATCATTTACATAACAGGGCAGCATAGTGTTTCCCGGAGTTGGGTGGGACATTCTAGTAAATGATCGATCGGGAGTTGGGGCATCATCTACTTTACAGCTGATCAGTCAGAAGTTTCCAGAGGCCTGGACTTACAATTGGCACCTGAAGCAGGGGGCAGTCTTGTGGGACTGAGCCCTTAACCTGTGGGTTCTGACACTAACTCCAGGTAGATTGTGTCAGAATTTAATTAAATTATGGGGCACCCAGCTGGTGTTGGAGATTGGCTGGTGTGGAAATAAAACCCCACACATCTGATCACACAACAGTTCTGTTTTTTTCCTAATCAACCTACACTGCAAGAAACATATCCATGTAGTTTGTAAGACACAATATACATGTTTATAAACTACAATATGTAAAAAATAATTTCTAGAAGTGGGGAAATGGAGGGGGAAGAACTTTGCTAGAGGAGAATGTGGAGGTACTCATGTCCTCATCTTAGGAAGGGAGGAGTCAGGAGATGCTGTCCGGGTCCCTAGAACGGCAAGGACACATGTCATAGGCAGTGGTTCTCAATGGGGGGTGATTTTGCCCCCAAATGATATCTGGCAAATTTTTGGTTGTCACAACTGGGGTGAGTGTGAGTGCTACTGGCATCTAGCGGGTGGAGACCGCGGATGCTGCTAAACATCCTGCAATGCAGAGGACGGCCCCCACCCACAGCAGAGAATGATCTGGGCCAGTATGTCAACAATGCAAAAGTTGAAATATCCTGATGTATAACTCCAAAAGAAACAACCAAACATAAACACTAGAACACAACTAGGAGGGAACAAAACGTGAAAAGGAAGAGAAAAGAAAGAAGGGAAAAAATCTAAGTGAGCTAAATTGCGGAGCTTTCATATAACAGAGTCAGCACATACGCTCTGCGCATGACAAAGCAAGACGTCATTTAGATTCTTTGTAACCAGGGAAAGAACTAGAACCAGCAATGGCTAACGGTGGTTACCTCCACGGTGCGGGATTTGGTATAGAAGACAGGATAAGGAGGCTCTTTCACTGTCTACTGTTCTGCATCATTTTAAATAATTTCTGTCACTCATATATCTCTTACAGCTTTTTGAAAATGAAAATGTGATGTCTAAAAATCCAAATGAAAAAGACAAATTAAGTAAGGACTTAAAAATTACAAACCCATGACTAGTGGAGGTTTCTGAGAAATCACAGTCCCTAAGTCAGCAGAGACGCCCGCACAGTGACTCGGAAGCAGTGCCTTGGTGTTTTCTTTGGAATATGGTGTCCTAAATGGCCCTCCTTCATCCCCCTTGGGGAAGCAAATGATCTTTTTTTCTCCTCTGATTTGTTCAACATTCACCTCTTGAATTCTGCTACCTTGTTGCCCACGTGGGGTAAGTATGATGTCAAGCTTGGGAAGTTTCTCAATTCAGTGCTGTTCGCAACAGGGCCAGGACTAGGGTAAGGGAGAGCAAGACAGGTGCTGGCCTGGGACGCAAAATTAAAGGGGGCTCAAGCTGCGCGCGGTGGCTCACGCCTGTAACCCTAGCACTTTGAGAGGCCAAGGCAGGAGGATCACTTGAGGCCAGGAGTTCAAGGCCAACCTGGGCAATATATCGAGACCCCATATATAAAAATAAAAATAAAAAATGAGCCAGGCATGGTGGCCTGTGCCTGTAGTCCCAGCTACTGGGGAGGCTGAGGCAGGAGGATCTCTAGAGCCCAGGAGTTTGAGGTTGCTGTGAGCTATGACGACACCACTGCATTCTAGCCCAGGCAACAGAGTGAGACTGTCTCAAAAAAAAAAAAAAAAACTTTTAAAATGAGTGACTTTTTTATAAAATGATAATAATAAAGGGAGCCCCAAATCCCAGTAATCAGGATAAATAATATTTGCATGCAATATTTTAAAAAATAAAAATAAATGCAACAGAATCCATGATGGACATTTTCAACAAAGACAGGATCAAAATGACTGCTCTGTCCTTGCCTCAAGCCTGCGTGGCTCGGTTCCACACGGATTGGCAGAGCTCTGCGATCCAGTGTTCCGTGAGTCCCACTCTGCCATGCACTGCTATCTCACCCCACGAATGACAGTCCTCAGGGCAAAGCAGACCTTCTTCTTGGAGACCACCACCCACCTCCTCTCATTGTAAGACCTTTCCTCTGGTCATATAATTTATTACTCAAGTCTCTCCCACAGGAGAAAGTTCCATTTCTCCTTTGGAAAGCCACTATTTTGCCATGAATGTGGGTTCTAATATATCGAAGTTTGGGAACTGTAATTACAGGCTCCCAATTCTTCTTGTGAATTATAAAAATAGGATTTTTTTTTCCCTTTTAAATGATACCCAGATTCAAATGCCATAGGAACTTGTTTATTCTGGCATTTGTGAAAACAAGGAAATATTATTTCTTTCCCTATGGATATTTCTCTTCCTATGAATCCTTCTTCGCAGAAATGACCCCACCTAATGATTATCATTCCAGGAACTGGGGTTTATCACTGAGAACACTGAACCTTAGTTGTCCGGAAACCACCTGAGCAATAATAGAGTCACCTCCTGGCACCCCATTCCCAGAAATTTTAGCAAATAGAATTCAACGAGTGATTCTCTGAACTTTTATACTTTTAACCTGACCTTGTCTTCTGGGGAGAAGACCTTTCCTGGCAGAACATGACTATGACCCCTCTTTTGACATTCATTTGCTCTGAGCTTTTCTTCTCTCCAGTGCAGAAGGAATCTAGTCAAAGAACAGCAACAGCAACAATAATAAGCATAAAGACAGCACCATTCATTGAGTGATTATGTGAGTGCCAGGCATGGTATTCTGCCCATCGCATTCATTAGCAGTTGAATCCTCAAACAACTTTATGGGGAGGTGTTATTATGCCCATTTTATGATGATTACATTGAGGCCTAGAGAGGTTAAGTAACTTACCCAAGGTCACACAGCTAACCAGGGGAAGAATGGGATTCAGGGTCTGTCTGAATTCTGTCTCTTTGACTGCAGACCCTGAAGTTTGATTATCACCATCACCAACATCATTGTCATCAGAGGAAGTAGAGAAGGATGAGGAGGAGGAGGAGGAGGAGAAGAATGCAGAGGTAACATTTATTGAGTGCCTATAGTGTACCATATTTTCTTATTAGCTCTGATATCCAACTGTGGAGATGGGAGCTGTCAACATACTCCCCATTCTACAGCCAAGGAAACCGAGGCCAGAAAGGTACAATAGCTCACACAGAGTCTCACAGTTAGGCCAGGGAAGCCCAGATTCCAACCCAAGCTCCAAGGCTTGCTCTCATCATCAACACACTCTCTCGCCTCTCACTTCCCCAGAGTCCTTCTTTCCTCTAACACAGGGGTCCCCAGCGTATGGTGAGTTGTATAATTATTTCGTTATATATTACAATGTGTTGATAATAGACACAAAGCGCACAATAAACGTAACGCACTTGCATCATCCTGAAACCATCCCCCTCCCCCCAATCGGTGGAAAAACTGTCTTCCGTGAAAACAGTCCCTGGTGCCGAAAAGGTTGGGGACTGCTGCTGTAACAGATATTTATTGTGCATCTGTTCTGTCCCTGCATCTGATGACAAGCAACAGGACAGCCTCAGTTTCTGTCCCCTCCTTCAAAGCGCCCTGTCTTACCTGCTGTCAGTCCTGTAGAAATATCCAAATGAGTTTTATCTCCACTCTGTGGTCCAAAGCCAGAGAGACAGACAGACAATCTTCCTTTTGGTTTTTATACTAACCCGTAAGGCCCATCTTTTTCTGCTTCTCTGCTGTGTCCCCATGAACACAGCGTTCCTTGCTGTCTTGGTCACGCCACTGGGCTGGGTGCCACCCAGCTCCGGGGGACCGATTATTTACCCAGCTTGTTGCAATTTTATGCTACCCTGGTTATCACCTCTCTCCTTGCCGGGCAATGAATAGCCAATGAATAAGCGGGTCTCACCTGGTTAAAATGCAAATCAGTCTTCTGCGCTCAACATCACAACAGGGTCTATGGCCTACGCTGGACACAAAGATGAAGCCCCAACTCAGGTCCCAAATTCTGCGTTTCTTTCTTCATGAACCTCAGCCCCTCCCTCTCATCAATATTCTTTTGACATCAGCTCAATAAAAAGAGCAAAGTCCTTTCTAGAGGTTTTTTTAGTGGTGTGGGAAGAGACTACTTGAATTCATTTACCCAACAAAGCATTTTTCAGGAACAGGATGCTCCTCTAGACACCCCCAGGCACTGGCCGCTTTGTTCTGCAGATACATTCCCTGGGGCAACAGTGTGAAACCAGGCAACATTTCAAGACATGGATTCGAATGTCTTGGATTCGAATGGACTTGGATTCGAATCCTGACTCTAGCACTCTAAGACTCTAATGCCTCCACCCGTCTGAGCCTCAGTTTCACTGCCTCAAACCTGTAAATTGGGAACAATATACTCTACCTTCTCAGAGTGTTGATAGGGGCTACATGAGCTAACATTGGAGAAAGATTGGACTATTTTGCTGTTCAGGTTATTTCTAGCCACCAAAGACTCAAGTTCCCAGAGATAAACCCCAACTGATGCAATGCTAATCCTCCACAAAGGGTTATTTCTGGGAAGGAGGCTTTGTTTTCATATAGAAAGAAAGAAAAAAGTAGACAATCCAGTGCTGGGTAAGATTTCTGTATTTTTTCGAAAGCCAGAACAAACAAGATTGTTTCCTACGGCATTTGAATCTGGGTGACTGTCATTGGAAAGAAAAAAAAGAAAGCCCTATTTCTATAATTCACAAGAAGAACTGGGGGCTTGCAATTACTGTTCCCAATCTTTGATGTATTAGCATCCCCAATAAATGCAAACTATTAACTTTCCAAAGGAGAAATGGAACTTTCTCCCATGGCAGAGATTTGAGTTATAAATTGTACGATCAGAGGAAACCAGAGGAGGTGAGTGGTGGTCTCCAAGAAGATAGTTTGATTCGCCTCAAGAACTGTCATTCCTGGGGTAGAAAGACAATACCTGGCAGCATGTGACTCCAGGAACACCTGGATCACAGGGCTCTGCCTGTCAGTCAGCGTGGAACTGAGTCAAAAGGGTTGAGGCAAGGACAAAGTAGTAATTTTGATCCCCTTGTAGCTGTAAGTCAGGGAAGACAGCTGTCTGTTGTGGGGCCGCTGTTCTGTGCATCGTAGGATGTTTGGCAGGATCCCCATTAAATGCCAGTAGGACACCCCAACTCCACCCCACCTGCAAGTTATGACAACCAAAACTGACTTCAGGGATAGGCAAATATCCTTTCAGGAATAGGCAAAATTGTCCCCAGCTGAGAACCACTGCTATAAATATTATAAAGTTCCGTGAACTTTGGACAGTGTCTCCTGACTCCCCATTGCATAAGACAAGGAAACTAGCACCTCAGTATTTTCTCTAGTAGAGTTTCCTCCCCCTCCATTTCTCCCCTTCTAGAAACCACACCATATTTTTACATATTTCAGTTCATGACACATATATTCTGCCCTGCAAACTATAGTTACGTGTTTCTTGCTTTGTCGGCAGGGGAACTATAAGTTGGCAATAGTGGTTGCTTCTGGAGTGAGGAACTGGTGGCTGGGGACAGATATGGAGGGAGGGATTTTTCAGTATTTGCTTAGACATCCTTTGGATTTTATACCATGCGGCAGTGTAGCGTTTTCAAAAAATAGATTAAATCTTGAAAATTTTCTCCTGTGAGTTGCATCCAGTTTGGACAGTATGATCCCACATTTGTTAAAGACAAGCTAAATAATCTCTATTACCATATCCAGGGGGAAGGAGAGAAAACTGGAGCAACATACATGAAATTTTAAACAGTGATTATCACCAGGGGATGAATTAGCAGAGCTTTCCCCTTCTATGTAAGTATTTTGTAAATAAAATTTTAAAATAACTTGTACTATGTTTGTAATTGGATAAAACAATAGGAAGAATAAAAGAAAAAGAACTATTTCCAAGGTCACTGGGAGCCCCTAAAGTTTTAGAAATGAGGGAGAGGGAGAACTTCTAGAAGCATCAGATGATGACAGCCCCAGACACAGGCAGCAGGAATCCTAGCTCGGGGCTGATGAGTGAATCTGGTGTGGAATTAGGGAGGTGTGAATTAAAATGAAAATGGAAAGAAATGGGCAGATGCAAGCGGAGGATAGCTCTGTGTCACTGGGCAGGTTATTAATTTCCCCTGAGCCTGCCTCAGTTTCCCCATCTGTAAAACAGATAATTATAACATATTAATACATAAATGGCCAACATTTATCAGTACTTTGTTCTGATCACCATATATGTGTTGTGTTTAATCCTCGCAGTGGCCCTATGAGTTAGGTACTATTATAATCATCCCAGTTTACAGATGAGTCCTTTGAAGCACAGAAAGGTTAAGTAACTTGGCCCAACGTCACACAACTTGGAAGTGGCAGCGGCAGGATTTGAACCCCATCTACAGATGACTAGAGCTGGGGCTTAGCACAATGCCTGGCACATGGTAAGCACAACAGACGTTAATGACGATGATTATATTAAAAGGCCAGTTTCCCTCCCTCCCACCAAGTGCCCGTATTAAAGGACGCAGTGCCCTGAGAGGAGAGCAGTGTCCTTCCCATCCCATCTAGCTTTACTGTCCCCAGAAACTGCCCTGGCTCTTTCAAGGGCAGCACTTGTCCCATCGGAACACAAAACTCTCCGAGGATTCGACAAGTGGAGATTCCTGGAAGCCCGTCTAGCTGAGAAGGGCTCAAGGGGGTGCTTTGCTTGCTCCCCGTCGGAGAGTTCCACCTGCACGCCAACAGGTCCTCAGGCCAGGAATGGAGAAAGGAGCCCCGAGCATCAGGTAATAGGAACAATAAGAGCTGTCGTTGATTATGTGCCAGACACCGTGCTAAATGCTTTGTAGACACGAATTCAGATTATCCCTCCAACAACCCTGGGAGGTCCTATTATTGTCCCCATTCTGAGGCTTTGAAGGCAACTTGCCGAAGTCCCAGAGCTGGGCATCACTCAGAGCTAGTATTTGAGCCCAGGTCTGGGTTTTGAACCCAGCTGTCCTTCCCACCTGAAATCCTCCTCCCAAAGCTTCACCTGCCGCAAGCTGAGTGAACCGAGGCAGAGAGGACACTGTGCCCTCTTTATATAACAAGAGTAGCGGGTCCTCGAGACAGCCTCTCCGTGCCCTAGATGAAGAATGTGGACGTGGGGTGACAGCCCGCCCTCCACAGGGAGTACAAGAGGCTTCTCAGGAATTTCCCAGGGGGCAAACTGGGGGCCTGGTTCTGTGGGAAGCTTTTGTCACCTTGGTTCCTGCCATCCCACTCTTCCCTCTGCCTGCTCTAAGCGGACACACCTGCTGTGCCATCCCTGCTCTTGCAGAGGGCGGTCACAGCCTTTACTATGGCTAATGTTGATTGACTCTCTGTTAAGTGCCGGGACCCCTTCTGAGTGTTAATTCCACTTAATTCCTGCAAAAACCACACGGAGTAGGTACCACTATTGTCCTCCTTTTACAGAGGAGGACGTTCACTCTGCCAAGAGGATGCCACATTCACTCTGCCAAGAGGATGGACCTGCATTGTGCATCAAGACCACATGGACTTTACAATCAAACAGACATGGGTTCAAATGTTGACTCTTCTACCGACCACCCAGGTAACATGGGGCAAGTTATCTAACCTCTCTGGACCTCAGTCTCCTCCTCAGTAGTCTGGGACTGGCAGGGGTTTCTGGAAGGATAAAAGGTGTTCTTTATTCATTCAGCAAATATTTATAGAGCATCTACTGTGTGCCAGGCACTGGGGATGTGTGTGCAAACAAAACAAGAAAAAGAAATCCTTCCCTTCTGGCACACACGCACTAGTAGGGAAGCACTATGCGTGTTAGCTCAGCCAGTCCTCACACCCCCTTAGGTTAGGTAGCAGTATTGTACCTGTTTCACAGGTAGGGAAAAGGAAGCCTCAGAAAGCAGCTAACCCAAGTTCATCCTTCTGGGAAATGGTGGGACCTGGAGTTTGACTTCCTGGCTTCAAATCCTGCAATTTCCATTTAATTGCTGTGGGCAAGTTACTTTATTTGTCTGAGCCCAAATCTTCTGTGGGTAAAATGGGGCCAGGAGACCCCATCTCAAGAGATTAACCCAGGGAAAATAACAACATCTAACATTTAGGAAGCACTTTTTCTGCTCCCAGCACATAGAAGGTTCACAGAACCCCTATAAGGGAAGTCCTGTTTTTAGCTCTTTTTTACAGAAATGGAAACTGGAGCCCAGAGAGGGTAAGTAACTTGTCAGAGATGCACAGCACACAAACAGTGCGATTTCAAAGCTGGGCGCTCTGACCCACGTTGCCGCACAGAAGAAAAGCTCACCGGCACGGTCGAATAAACATCCGAGAAATGGTGCGATTATTTTTTGCTTCTTGCAGCTGTGGGGCAGGCTGCAGGGGTTGGGGCTGTGGACTGTGAGCATTCCTCAGAAGCTTTCCTAACGCAGAGGACTAGTCTATGGCTCCCGCCGCGGGTGGCTCTCCCTCCAATCTGGTACCCCACTTCGCCCGCTCCCGTTTCCCCGCTACCGCTGCCACAGCTGGCAACCCCGCCGTTGCCCCCCTTTGGGGACACGCCCCGCCGGGGCGCCCAGTTCTTCCCTCCGATCCCCTCTTGGAACCAAAGTGGGGGCTCCGCCACGTTGCCCCTTCTCGGTTGACAGCCCCAGCGCTGGCCCGGGCCCGGCCTCACCTCCGAGCCCGCGTTCGCGTCCCCTGCGCCTGGCGCTCTCGCGGCCGCCGCCTGCGCTCGCCGGCCGGTCGCATCGGCCACCCGGGTGCTGGGCAGCCCGCGGGCGGCGCACCCTGGCGCGGGAGCCGGACTTCCTTCCTGGAGGGCCGGTCGTTTTCTTCTGGGCATTGAGCCGAACTCCTGAGCGCTGGGCTAGCACACCTGCTGGCATCCGAGACCTCGAGTCACTGCCCAGTCTGCATTCATTCTTTCCACCTGCAGAGCGAACCGCCCAGCGCCCACCAGATGCCGCGCGCCCGCCGGGGGGCTGCGGGCCCCCAGAGGACCCAGAAGGCGCGCGGGCTGGGGCTGCACGCTCCAAACCATGGCCGCCAGCCACGTCACCTAACCGTGAGAGAGATGATTGTCACCAATCGTAAGATAAATGCAAATCAAAACCACCATGAGATGTCACCTCAAATGTATTAGGATGCCCGCTATCAAAAAAACACATATATACGTTGATGAGAATTTGGAGAAGTTGTGCTCTGCTGGCGGGAATTGGTAAAATTGGTGCAGCCCTGTGGAAAACAGTATGCAGCTCCCTCAAAAAATTACAAGTAGAATTTCTATATAATCCACTTCTGGGTCTACATCCAAAGAAATTCAAAGCAGGTTCTCAAAATGATACTTGCACACCCGTGCTCATTGCAGCATTATTCACAATAGCAAGAGTTAGCAGCATGAAAATGTGGTTATATAGTACATGGAATATTTTGCAACATTAGAAAAGAAGGAAATCCTGTTACATGCTACAAAATGAATGATCCTCAAGAATCTTATGCTTAGCCAAACCAGCTAGTCACAAAAGGACAGATACTGTATGATTCCGCTCATTTGAAGTATCTAAAGCGATCAAAATCATAGAAATACCCAGTGCCTAGAAGTTTCAAAAAAAAAATCATAGAAACAGGAAGTAGAGCCGGGCCAGGGAGGCTGAGGCGGGAGGGTCGCTTGAGCTCAGAAGTTTGAAGCTGCAAAGAGCTATGATTGCCCCACCGCCCTCCAGCGTGGGTGACAGAGTGAGATGCCCCCACCTCTGCTTAAAAACAAAAAGGTAGAAAGGTAATTGCCACGGGCTTAAGGGAGGGATGAGGGAGAAGTAGTGTTTGATAAACATTCACATTTCAGTTTTGCAAGATGAAAAGTTTTAAGAGTATTGTTGCACAACAGTGTGAACATACCTTGCACTACTGAATTACACACTTAACCATAAGTCAGATGGTACATTTAATGCGATGTATTCTTTACCACAATTTTTCATTTGTCATTATGGCATCACAACGACCTCAATGTAATTGTGTTTATTGCAACCGAAGAAGGGTACATGATGCTGTAAGAATTTATAATTGAGGGGACTTCCTGGGTATCAGGGAAGATTTCCCTAAGGAAATGATGCTTCCATGAGCATCAGAGTTAAACATGCGTGTGCGGGCGGAGAGGGAAGGTGCAGGTTTCACATGGCAAATCTAAATTTATTGCATATAGTGCAGTTCTCTGCCCAGTTGAACTTTTCTGCTTTGTGAATAGAATCAATGATAATGATGACAATAACAGCCAACATGTACTGGAAAATAATTTAATTAATTAATTTACACAGTAGTTAAGGGCAGGGGTTCTGAAGCCTCTGAAGAGGCTACTTGAGTCTGCATTCCAGTTCTGCTATATCCTTACCAGCTTTATTATCTTGGGCAAATTGCTTAATCTCTGTGCCTCAGTCTCCTTATCTGTAAAATAGGGGCCATAATAGCATCTGCCACATTGGGCTGCAGTGAGGATCTAATAAGTGGCATATATAATATTATACATATACAGTGCCTGCCACACATAAGGGTTATATAAGTGCTTATTAAATAAAGTAGAATTGAATTACATGCTAATAACTATGCTGATCACTTTGTAAGCTATGATATATGCATATGATATATTGCAAAATGGCCATATCCTTTTGCAACGTGACTTTGCAAGATCAGACTCCATCACCCCACTTCAAAGTAGGAGACGTCCCAAATCTAACAAGGCTCAAATTGCTCCTGCGGGTTCCTCTTCTAACTTGCTCTTCCACAATCTCCCCACCCAATGGCAGCTCTATCCTTCCAGCTGTTTGCTTAGCTCAACGTCTTAGAGAAATCCTGATGCGCTCCTGTTGTTACTCCTCATGTCTGTTCTGTCAGCATACCCTGGTGCTTCAACCTTCAAATTATGTCCAGAATCTAACCGCTTCTCACCACATCCTCTGCCACCTCTTGAGTCCAGTCATCAAGACGTGATTCAGCCATGTCTTTATCTAAAGCACCAAGGCTGTGTGTGCAATGGTTAGACGCACAAACTGTGGAGTCTGGACAGAAAAGACTTTGAAACCTGCTTCTAGTGTTTGCTAGCTGTGTGACATTGGGAAAGTTGCTAGCTCTATCTGTGTCTCCATTTTGTCATTCATCCAAATAGGGATAATAATAGTACCTACCTCATAGGGTGGGTTCTGAGCATTGGATGAAATAAGATCTGGAACGGCACAATTAGCTTGCTTAAAAATTTTTCTTTCTTTTTTTAGGATAAGCATGTTACTTTGTGTTCAGTCAAGCATTTTTTGAGTGGCCCTGTTTCTTTCCAGATCTCTTCAGCTAAACTGATAGGAAAAGACTGGAAAATATGACACCATCTATTTCAAAGGTGGTGAGAACTAAGGCTCCTTGTCACAAATGGGATTTCATTCAGTGCTTTTGGCAAGAGAGTGGCTGTGAAAATTCCATAGCAACCAGAAGGCAGGCTCCTGGGAGGCAGAGTAGAGCTCGGGCCACTCCCTGGGGCGCTCATTATAACCAAGACAATTGCATCGTGCCACCTCCTGAGAGGATGGTGTTTACACACTGCAGAGATGCTTGCAGTCGATACAAAGGGGGCCCCTGAGCCTCCGTGGGCAAGAGCTGTGCTCTGCCCCGGGCTGTAAGCCGCTCGCACCTGTTCACTTGCGCCCCCTTGTGGGCACTCTTTACCGAGGGAAAGTGGCAGAAAAGGGAGCTAACCTAGACTGGGGAAAGGGAACTAACCTAGACTCAGCACCTCAGGCTAGTTGCCCAGCTGGCACTTAACATCACTGCTGGCAAATAAAAGAGCTGCGGTCTTTACAGCAACATTTCATCCATCAGCACGTACCCGAGCTTTAGGGTGGGTCAGGGAAAGTGTTGGAAGCTGAGGTAAACATTTTGCCAAAGGGTTTAGGAAAATCACCCAAATGGGTAAAACAAACAAATGTTGGAGGCCAGGAGTTTGAGACCAGCCTGGGCGACACAGTGAGACCCTGTCTCTACAAAAAAAAAATTAAAAATTATCCAGGCATCGTGGTGCATGGCTATAGTCCCAGCTACTTGGGAGGCTGAGGTGGGAGGATCACTTGAGCCCAGGAGTTTGAGGTTACAGTGAGCTATGATTGTGTCACTGCACCCCACCCTGGACAACAGAGTGAGACTCAAAAAAAAAAAAAAGCCAAAACAAAGTAAACAACAGCAAACTCAAATTATTTCATAAAGATTCACAGAAGCAAAGACATTGGTTAATTATTTCACTATAAATGAACTAAAATGATGTCCATGCATCTATTGGTATGTGTGCATTACATATATATATATATATATATAATATTTGGTTTCTGCCCTCAGTTCCTGGCACAGAGCTCCTAAAACCCTGATAATTTCCTGAGTGATAAGGGTGATAGGAACATCTTTTATTATAATATTAGTCTTAGTTCCTGGTTTCTGACACAAATTTTAAGACCTTTGGAATCTCCAGTGATAAGAACATCATTTTGTAATTAACGAGATGACCGGTGGCTGAGGTCCCTAGATAGCTTCAGGATGGTGGCCGGTTGCCAGAGGAACCAAAGATGTGATTAGAGGGTTGAAACTTTCAACTTCACCCTTGACCTCTGGAGAGAAGAGAAGGGCTGGAGATTGACTTCAATCACCAATGGCTAATGATTTTGATTAATCGTGCCTATGTAATGGAACCTCCACCAAAACCCTAAACAGTGTTTGGAGAGCTTCCGGGTTAGTGAACATGCAAGGTGCTTCTAGGATAGTGCTCCCAGAGAGGGCATGGAAGGCCCACGCCCCTTCCACACCTCGCCCTGTGCTGTGCATCTCTTCATCTGCCTGTTTCTCTGTATCCTTTATAATAAACCAGTAAGTGTAATTAAAGTGTTTCCCTGAGTTTTGTGAGCTATTATAATAAATTATCAAATACTAAGAGGAGGTCATGGAAACCGCCAATCTGTAGCCAAGTTGGGCAGAAGTTGTGGGTCCCCTGAGGACCCACCACTTGCAATTGGTATCTGAAGTGGGGGCATTCTTTGGGACTGAGCCCTTCATCAGTGGAGTTTGACACTAACTCCGGGTAGGGAGTGTCAGAATTGAATCGAATTGTAGGACACCCAGGTGGTGTCAGGAGAGTTAGAGAACTGGCTGGTGTGGTGTCAGAAGTATTGGGAGAAGAGGAACAGAACTTTCCCTTTGGTGTGTCCACAGCCCTCTTCTTTGGCTTTGCAGCCCCATAGTTATGAATCTTATGTAGCCACAGCTACTGCATTCACATATCTTTAGAGGTTTACAGTTTGCAAAGCATTTCTGTTGTAGACAACTTGTAGAGTGACAGTTAGTGGGGGTGGGGCCAAAGGAAAAGGAACCAGGATGCCCCAGAAGCCCTGTTTCCATGACAACCGGCACTAAGGCCACGGTTGATGGGGCCAGGAATTTATTTATTTATTTATTTATTTATCTTAAGACAGAGTCTCACTCTATCACCTGGCTAGAGTGCAGTGGTATCATCATAGCTCACTGCAACCTCAAACTCCTGAGCTCAAGCGATCCTCCTGCCTCAGCCTCTCAAGTAGCTGGGACTGTAGGCACATACCGCCATATCCAGCTAATTTTTCTATTTTTTGTACAAACAGGGTCTTGCTCTTGCTCAGGCCGGTCTCGAACTCCTGGCCTCAAGTGATTCTCTCACTTTGGACTCCCAGAGTACTAGGGTTACAGGCATGAGCCACCACACCTGGCCTAGGAATTTATTCTTGACTTAAGTATGTCAGACTCTTCCCTCCCAGGATTTGAGAATTTCGACTCAGAGACCTCCAGTCCATCTTTGCAAGGTTTATGTAATCTTAGGGCTGCAATGTGGCCGTCTGTGCTGTGTGAAGGGGAAAGCAGATGAAATGAGGGGGAAGTGTGAGGTGCAGGCTCCAGGGAGAGGGAAACAGCAAGTGCAAAAGCCCACAGGCAGGAACATGCCAGGTGGTTCCAAGGGGCAAAGAGGAGGCCAGCCAGCATAGAGTTGGGAGGAGATGGGGCTGGGTGGATCCTGCCAAGCCTGGTCCACATATAAGAAGGGTGAGAATGGATTCTAAGCAGCCAGAGGAAACCATTGGTTAAGCCGGAAAATGACAAGATTGGGTCTCCTTTCCTGAGAGGCTGGCTCTGGGTGCTGGTGGACCTGACTTAGACAAGACAGGGCGAGAGTCAGCAGCAGGCTTTGGCTGGCGGAGGCGTGGTGCTGGGTTAGGTGAGCCACTTTGTGCCTCTGAGCCACAGTTCTGTCCTCTGCAACATGAGATCAAAGGTTCCTCCTGGCTTCTTAGGGATGATGAAGGTTAAATGAAGTGACACGTGACAAAGTTTGATATGGAGTAAGTTCTCAATAAGTGGCAGTCACTGTCGTTGTTATACCCCTAATAATAAAAGAGAGCCCTCACCAAGCTTACACTCTAGTGTGGGAAAGAGACAAAACAAGTATTGATAAAAATAAAGTGCTAGGATTGAGGGAGGCGATAGGGGGCGATGTGGGGAGACGCCTGTCTCCCCTTGAAATAAAGCGCTCCGTGGATTCGAGGGACTCCGCGCTGCTTTCTGTCCTCACCACCTCTGTCCGAAACGTGTGTGCACCGGCCTGCCTTCCTCCTCTGCTGCTGCTTCCTTCAAAAGGCTCCTCTTGGCTGTGACAGGGTCTCAGACTTCTTTTTTCTTTTCTTTTTTTTCCCCCTTTTTTGACAATGTCGTTTGGCAAAGACTTTTCTTTTTTCTAATGACCCTGACGGTTTTGAGGATTACTGATCCAGTATTCTGTAGAAGGCCCCTCAACTGAGGTTTGGCTGATTCGACTGGGATTACAGGTTTGGGAAGAAAGACCCCAGAGGTAAAGTGCCCACTATCCACGTGACTTACCTCCGTTGATGTTAATCTCCATCACCTGTCTGAGAAAGTGTGTGCCGGGTTGTATCTGCTGTAAAGTCTCACTGCCCGCACCCCTTCATACTCTACTCTGTGGCAGGCTTTCGTTACACGCGTGATGTGTGGGGAGTGACGCCCCCCCCCTTGAAGCACCTACGGGAATCATTTGCAATTCCGCACCGGAGATTTATCTACAGTTCCCCATTAACCGATTTATTTAATCATTTATTTATATTTAGCAGTAACTTTTGATTTTATGTTTTCAGCTGCACACGGGTAGTGGTTGAGTGGCGGATATGAGTCGTGGATGTATTGCAAATTTTTTTTTTTTTCGAACTCCTGATTTTTTTTTTTATTATTATTTTTTTTTTTGAGACAGAGTCTCACTTTGTTGCCCGGGCTAGAGTGCCGTGGCGTCAGCCTAGCTCACAGCAACCTCAAACTCCTGGGCTCAAGCAATCCTTCTGCCTCAGCCTCCCAAGTAGCTGGGACTACAGGCAT
>CAUYRT010048549.1:0-40903 GCA_963574885.1 Lepilemur ruficaudatus
AATTGGACAACTAAAAATATGTGTAAAAAATTAGCCGGGCATGGTGGCGCATGCCTATAGTCCCAGCTACTTGGGAGGCTGAGGCAGAAGGATTGCTTGAGCCCAGGAGTTTGAGGTTGCTGTGAGCTAGGCTGATGCCACAGCACTCTAGCCCGGGCAACAGAGTGAGACTCTGTCTCAAAAAAAAAAAAAAAAAAAAAAAAAAAAAAAAATTCAGGCTAGGATAAATCTGAAATTATATTTAAAATGTTCCTGGTTTAGACTTGTAAGTAGAAATTAAAGATTGCCAAATCCTTTTATCACTCAAGTGCACTGAAGAATAAGGCACAGAATTATAGAAAATGTCACACATAAAACACAAGGGTTTGATTAGGGTTTTGATATGTAATGGTTAAGAGGAGGAGGAAGTCTGAGAGAGGAAATAAGCGAAGGGGCAAGAGAAAGGCAGTTTCCCAGTTGCCATTTTGAGGAAGAACAAGTTCCTTGTTCTCCTCACCCTTCCCCAGGGGAACTCACACTGGAGAGAGGCCAGGAAATATCTTCCGCAGGCAGGTGCCAATGTGAGCCAGCACGTCAATGACATCCTCGGGCGACGCCATCTTCATGGAGATGCTGCACTTCTCAGTTTCCACAACCATCTGCAACAACAGCGTTGGATATTTCTTAATAATGAGCCCAATTCCTTCCATCTTTAATTTTAAATATTATAAACTACACAGTCACACAGGTATATACTAATATATTATGATATCACCTTTTTAAGAAGCATTTCCTTAAGATAATACTCTTAGTTTAATACTCAAAGAAGAGTTTGGGTAAAGGGTGGAAGTGTTGTCAGAAACATCCAGGCACTGAAGCAAATGTTTTTAAGGGCCAAGCTGGCAGATTCAAATAGCCCCCGATGTGATAAAGACAGAACTCCCACATTCTAACAGAACTTCTTTTACCAAGATTTTGTCTTGAGACACAATCTTACAAAGTTGTCATATCCCTGCTATCCAGTGTGAGTATGACTATCTCCTCCTGTGAGGACCTGAAGACAATCTGATAGCTACCTTTTTTAAAAAAAATCACACACACACACTTAAAAGACAAGAAACCTTATGAGATGTTTAAGTGAAATGTTAATGCCTTTTGCCTGGAAGCAAAAGAAAAATCAAATGCTTATAAAAGTTTCAAGCTTTCTAAGAAAGAAGGATACTTAGAAAGAATTATATTAAGGTAACAAGGTAATAAAATGCTTAGTGTTAGATTTAGTGCTAGGCAAAGATTCATTCCTATAATTAACTGCTGGAAATGTCCAAAATATATACCAAAAAAATGTTGAGACTGAGGTCACATAGCTAGCCCATAAGCATAAATCAACCTGAAAAAGAGGGCAGGTTGCAAAGGGCCAAGAGGTTAAAGATGGACACATTTCAAACAAAAAGAATCAACTTTAACCACTTTAAAAAAAATTATTTTGAATCTCAAAAATAATCATGTTAAATGTAGTGCTTTTAGATTGTCACTGCATCAAAATATCCTCACATGTTTACTTCCTATTATTACTTATTTATAGAAAAGTATGATGAGGGAACACTGCCCATAATGTGCAACTACCCAATTGGATTAAGAAAGCAATTTTTAGATTTTGCTTTAGATTTTCCTAAAATTAGTCAAACTGAAAATAATAATAATCTAAATCTTTCAAGATATTTCTGTTAAAAGGAAAGGCAATGCAAGGTATTTGTTAAAATGGTGAGGTCAAAGAAAAGGATATAAGTGGTCTGAGTTTTTAAGATGTTTCTTATTCATAAATCCCCCTAGGGAATCTGTCAACAAGTATTTAATAAGTACTACCTCTGTGCCAATTAGTTGTGTGCACAAAAAAAAAAAAAAAAAAAAATTAAATATCCTAATTTTCAGCATATTCCTCAAGAAACGAACATCAAACCCTTTAAAATTCTCTAGGTAAAGATTACATTTGTCTTCCAAAAGCTGGCCCAAGAGGCATTTCTCTCAAAAAAAACCAGCAAGCATTATTGTACCTGGAGGTGTTTATTAACCAATCCCAATAGTCCATGAGATGTCTTAAGTAAGACTCAAGAGCTTTGTGCAGTTAGGCTCATAAGTCTCATGTGCACATATCTGTGCATTTGCATATTTCTAAAAGCCAGACACTTTGGGTGCGCCATTGTGTCTGTGTTCTACATTCCACCCCCAACCTTCCCGCCATGGGTAATTATGTTTTTCACTACAGGGTACTTTTATATTCTTAACATCTAGTGCATCTATTCAGTTCACAGTTTGGGTGTGAGTAATTAGTAATTAGCTTATTCTTATTCTACTTAATCTTAACACCTAATCATCCTTAATTGCACAGGATTGAATAGAATGACAGGGAAGGAAAAAAGGTGACAGGTGGGGTAAGAAATGGGGCTTTCAACTCGACCTCACATGAAAGCATTCACACAGCCTAGGGAATGATGTCTCCACCTTTGCATAATATAAAGGCTGCAACAAAGTGATAAAGGTGGAACCAGTATAATAAATCATCTCATGAGGCAAAAAGAACTCCCTATCAAATATCCTCTTCCCTCCCATTTCAGCTGGGGAGGAACAGAATGTTTGAAACACATTTTCCTTAGACACTTAGCAGGACATAACCCATGACCTCTGACACATTTAAAATAATAATCAGAGATATAAACTCATAGTAACTTATTTATGATTCGAATTTCCAATCCCACCCCCAATTCCTTTGTTAAGGTGGCAAAACCTGACTAAACTTTAGGGGTAGAATTTTTTACTAAACTCCAGCCAAAAGATGTGTGAAGTGTTTTTCTTTCCTATAACAGAAACAGCTATGGGTGGTTTACCAACATCACTCACTCTGTGACACAGCGAACAATTAACCTTATAACTAAAAAAAAAAAAAAAAAAAAATAGCAGGTGTTCAGTTGTATAAGAAATGGTCCAAAATCCATAACTATAAAACTGTTCTATAACTGCTGGCCTCAATTTACTGACCATGAAAGCAATAGAACTCCAGAACCAGTAAGTGCTATCGCATTGAGACTTGTAAAGTAAGATTAACGTCTCTCAAAGTTTTGCAAGTAAGAGGAAAACAGCAATAGTGAAAGTCACATTTCACTAACTCAATGACACACTCACTCACTCTCACACACAACGCAATGGGTGTGTCCCAGGTATTTTATCAGAATTTATAAACTATAATCAAGTAATGATGACAAAAAATTAATAAATCACAGGAAACATTACAAAAGAATTCCTAATCAAAGCTAGACTGTGAGCAGACACTACCATCTTTATGATTTTATGTAAGGCAAAACCAAAACCAGAGACATCAAGAAACCTGAGGTTGCACAGTTTACTGGTTCTCAACCTTCAAAACACAACAGGGTCAAATGGTACACTTGATAAAAATACAAATGTCCACCCCAGACATATTGAATCCTAATGGCCCTGTGTGTATGGTGGTTGTGGGTGTGTGTGCGTGCGTGTGTGTGCATACAAGGAGGTGTAATGTGACAGAGAGAGTAATACTGCTAAAGGTATCTATGTTTTTAACAAGCACCACAGGCAATTCTGAAACACATCAAATTTTGAATACCACTAGGTTGCTGGTATTGCCAGTCTTTGAATTGCAAGCCCCTTTGTGGAAGTCATACCAATGTTTCACTAAAATTTCCTCTCCAAGGTCCATACCATGGGACAAAGTTAAACTGAAGTACTGTTGTAAAGCTATTATTTTGGTACTTACACTGATAGAACAGCTCCATGGGGCTGAGGTAGACTGCATTATATACAGTCCCTCTGGATGACGGGCATATTGAAGAGGGCAGAACTACGAAGTGTGGTAAGACCAGTTCTGGCAAACACATGGGAAAATTAGTCTTGCCACATCAACATACCTTCTCATAATTAAATGTCAAAGTCAAATCATATTTTGAATATAACCTTGGCATTAACATTTCACTAATGCCCTTCTGCCCCCAAATCATAAACATTCTGGAATCAAGACCAGCAAGGAGGACATGGTATGTGTCATGATGTTATCACTCATAACTGATCATTCACTGCTGCGTATGTTTGACCATCTGGGCACACAAATGGTGCTATGATTTTCCTTTCAAACTCATTTCTGGAGAATGATAACATGTAAGATAAAACATGCTCTAAGATGAACTGCAGAAAAGTTTCGAGGATTTGTATGCAATCTCAATCAACAAAAAGTGACAATTTTGACAATTTCTTTTAGGGATATTACCAACAAACTCCATACACATACATACACACACACACACACACACACACACACACACACACACACACGTATACTTCCTTTGTAGTTTTAAAAGCTAAAACAAAAAGTTAAGAAGAACAAAGGAAATAAGATCAGAGCAAGAATTAATGAAACAGAAAACAAAATCAATAAAAATCAATAAAGAAAATCAATGAAAATAAAAAGCAGATTCTTTGAGAAGATCAGTAAAATTGATAAACCTCTGACCAGACTAATAATGGAAAGAGAGAGAGAGGGAGAGAGAGAGAGAGAACCAAGTTATCAATATCAGGAAAGATATTCTGCAGATAGTAAAAGGATAATAAGTAGATAATATGAACAACTTTATATATACTAATAAATTCAATAACTTACATAAAATGGACAAATTTCTTAAAAGACACAAACTACCAAAGCTCACTTAAGAAGAAAAACATGAATTGATCCATATATATTAAAGAAATAGAATTTGTAGTTAAAAATCTTCCCAAAGAGAAAACTCAAGTCCCAAATAAATTCATTGGTAAATTGAACTAAACATTTAAGGAAGAATTAATAAACAACTCAACATAAAAAACTGAAGAGGAGAGACTACTTCCCAATTCATTCTATAAATATATGATTACTCTAATACAGAAGCCAGCCAAAATTATTAAAAAGAAAACTACAAACCAGTAACTCTTCACAAACATTGATGTAAAACATTCTTTACAAAATTTTAGCACATGAAATCCATCAACGTAAAAAGATAATACATCATGACCAAGTAGGGTTTATCCTAGGTATGAAAGGTTGATTGAATATTCAAAAATAAATCAACATATTTCACCAGTTTAACCAGCTTAAAAAAAAGCAACAAAACCGCACAATAATCTCAATTGACAGAGAAAAAAACACTTGACAAAATCCAATACTAATTAAAAAACTCTCAGCAAACTAGGAAAGGAATAGAAGGGAATTTCCTCAACAAGACAAAGGGCATCTGTAAAATTCTACAGCTAACATCACACTTAAATGTTCTCCCTCAAAGATCAGGATTAAGACAAGAAGGGCTGCTCTTGTGACATCTATTCAGCACTGTCCTGGAGGTGATAGCCATACAATTGTCAAAGTCTGAGATTTGAGGTTACCCTACTTATGAGCCTGTTACTCTTTCATAGACGCTGGCAGAAGACAGAAGATGCCTGGGTCACAGACATAGGCTTTTACTGTTCATAGCACAACAATCTATGCACCATGTTTGCATAGATTCCCCCCTGCCCTCAAAGTCCCACAGGGTGATGGGGAGGGATTCAGAAGGATGCCTGTGCACACAATAGAATGCTTACAGGAAAGAAACACTTAGGCTTTGGGAATCCCATTCTACTGTTTTCAAGGTAAGCAGTAAGCAAGCCTACTCTTTGTTCAAAAGAGAAAAATTCCATCATCCTATGAGGTTGCTCACTGCAAGCATAACCCTGAGAAACAGCTTGGGTAGGAAGCAGTCACAGCACTGAATTCTTGGCACACCCAGCAAGATATGTAGGAGTATGAAAGACTCACAGAGGAGTATCTCCCAACAGCAATAAGGCAAGAAAAAGAAATAGAGGCCATCCATCCCTATTCACAAATGACATCATCTCTGTAGAAAATAATGGAATCTATTTTTTTAAAAAAGCTACTAGAATTAATAGCTATTAGTACAGCAAGGCGCCAGGATAAAAGATCAATGTGCAAAAATCAACTGCATTGCTAATACCCATAAGAAACAATTGGAAATTGAAATTTAAAATACCATTCACAGTGGCATCAGAAAAGTTATGAAATACTTAAGAATAAAGCTGACAAAAGATATATAAGACCTCTACACTGGAAGCTACAACAAAATACTGCTGAGAGGAAACTTAAAAAGACCTAAAAAAATAGAGAAATATAGTTTTCTTGGGTTAGAAGACTCCATGTTATTAACATGTCAATTCTCCCCAAATTGATCAATAGATTCATCATAATCCCCATCAAAATCCCAGCAGGCTTTCTGTAGGAACTGAGGAGATTCTAAAACTCATTTGGAATTACAAAGGACCTAGAATCCTAAAAAAATTTTGAAAAAGAAGAACAAAGTTGAAGGACTAACACCATCTGATTTCAAGTTTTGTTGTAAAGCCACAGTAATCAAGACAAGATGATAGTGGCATAAAGAAAAACAAACAGACCAAAGGAACAAATTCAGAGTCCAGAAATAGACTTACACTTACATGGACAATTGATTTTCAACAGAGGTGAAAACAAAGCTCAGTGAGGAAAAAATAGTCGTTCAAACAAATAGTACTGGAACAAGTGAATAGATGATACATATGAAAAAAAAAACACAGGAAAAAAAACAAAAAAATCTTCAATCTATACATTGTTTTATATACAAAAATTACTTCCAAATGGATTATAAACTTAAATGTATAACCTAAAGCTATAAAACTTCTAGAAGATATAGAATATTCTGTGACCTTGGGTTAAGCAAAGATTTATCCAATATGACACCAAAAGCACAATCCATAAAAGAAAATATTGGCAAACTGGACTTCATTAAAATTTAAAATTTCTGTTCTTTGAAAGACACTGTTAAGAGAATGAAAAGACAAGCCAGACTGACAGAAAATATCTTATAAAGGTGTTGTATCTAGAATATATTTTTTAAAATACTCTCAAAACTCAATAAGAAAACCAACAACCCAATTTTTGAAATGGCAAAAGATTTGAACTGACATCTTCCCAAAGAAGATATACAATGAAAAAAGAACAGATAAAAAGATGCTCAACATATTATGTCATTAGGAAAATGCAAATTAAAACCACAATGAAAAAGCACTACATAACTATCAGAATGGCTAAAATTAAAAAGACTGATGATACCAGTGTTGGGGAGAATACAGAATTAGAACTCTCATATGATGCCGATGGCAAGTAAAATGGTACAACCACTTTGGAAAACAGCTGAGCTCCCTTTCTCAAAAAGTTAAACATATACCCACCATAAGATTCAGCCATTTCACTCCCAGATATATACCCATGGGAAACAAAAGTATATGTCCAGTCGAAGACTTGTACATAAATATCCACAGCAACTACTTTATTTGTCATAGCCAAAACGAGAAGCAACCTAAATTTCCACCAACAGGTGAAGAGATAAACAAACTGTGATATAGCTATACAATGGAATACTACTCAGCAATAAAAAGAATGAACTATTAAGATTGCAACAAAATAAATCTCAAAATAATTAAACTGATTGAAAAAAACATACAAGAAAGAGTGCACATTGTATGATTCCATTCATATAAAATTTTTAAAAATGCAAACTACTCTACAGCAAAAGAAAGCAGATATCTGCAGGCTGACTGCAGATGGGGAAGAGGACAGGAGAAAGTGTTTACTGAGGTGTACGAGGAAACGGCAAGATGATGAGTATTCGGTATCTTGATTGTGGTAATGGTTTCATGGGTATACACGTGTTGACACGTGTATACTTTAGTTAACTGCAGTTACTTATACCTTAATAATGCTGTTTTGTAAAATCTATATTTTCTTAATAACAGAAAAACTCATTTATCACCATATTCCCAGAAAGACCTTATATAGCACTGTATAATAGCTATGCAAGTTTAGCGTTAAAGCTTGTTGTACAAATTCTCTAAGGAACAGTACTCTCATGTTTACATCGCCAGCTACAGTAAGAGCTAATTAGTTCTTCTCAAACTGAGTTATGGAGAATGTGTTTTCCTTATCAGAACGAATTTCCAACCCCTGAGCACAAAGCCACTGTTGGAGTCTCTCATTCTGAAAACTGCTTCTTTCCTAATCTTGTTTATCCACATTGTCTCAAGAAACTTGCAATAATGAAACCAAAACAGGGAACGTTCTATGGGTTCAGGAACTCAAGAAAGACCATGACCTTGCAGTGACAGCTCTCTATCGCTTATACGCACCTGAGCTGGCTTGCTGCAGATGATGCCGTGAATCTCCAAATAGCTGAAGGTTAACTCGAGCTGTGATGAGGGGAAAAGAGGAAAGACAGACTTGTAATGAGGATTTTAAAACATATAATTCAAGGTAAAAACGCTATAATTAGAAACAGCCCAGAGCAAATAAGATATTGGGTATCCTCTGAAGGCAGGCTGGTTTAATATCTCTGTTCATTCAATGAGCTAGAACCATAATTTATCATATTTTGCAAAAAGTATTATTCACTTGACTAAGGGGTTGAAAGGAAGTTGCTTGCTCGACTTTCTGAATTTCATCCAGGGACAAACCCAAGGCAAGTTTTTGCACTTCTGCACTATTTATTCATTGAGAAATGAATGTATGAAAGGAACCTCTAAATACACTTTTTTCCCTTTTTCACCTGAAAATTTTGCTTCAGAAACTCACATCAGGATCAAGTCATTGTTGCTTTTCCCTTCTCTCTAAACCCTTACCTCTGCGTGTTACACTCTGACTACTTGCAGAGTCATCCTTCCTTCTACCATCTTCCATAAAAATTAATATTTTGAATGGATTTAGAGAAATAGATCCTTTTGTCTAAACAAAATCCGTATCTATCCAAGTAAATCCATATTCACACAAAAAGTATTTAGGAATTTTAAGTTGTGCTTAAATGAAGCACATATAGTTAAATAAAATCCTCTCTCTTTCTCTCTGCATGTATGTAAATAATGATTTATTTCCTTTCTATTTTAATAAGTGTCCCTTCTGTTTTCCTATAATCAGCGGTTCTTTTTCTTCAGACTATTAATATCTCCATTCTCTCGCTCTTTGCCTATTTTTCCTTGGCAATAGTCACAAATCTTTCTCCAGTTTTGTTACAGCACACAGTCACAGGGCACGGGGCTACAGACAATGGGGACTCAGTTGGACCAATTTATTTTTATTTTACACTCTCACATTAAACCTAGAAATGTAATGATAAACCACCCAAGGCCGGGCGCGGTGGCTCACGCCTGTAATCCTAGCACTCTGGGAGGCCGAGGCGGGTGGATCACTAAAGGTCAGGAGTTCGAAACCAGCCTGAGCAAGAGCGAGACCCCGTCTCCACTAAAAATAGAAAGAAATTAATTGGCCAACTAAAAATATATAGAAAAAATTAACCGGGCATGGTGGCACATGCCTGTAGTCCCAGCTACTTGGGAGGCTGAGGCAGACGGATTGCTTGAGCCCAGGAGTTTGAGGTTGCTCTGAGCTAGGCTGACACCATGGCACTCACTCTAGCCCGGGCAACAAAGTGAGACTCTGTCTCCAAAAAAAAAAAAAAAAGAACCACCCAGAACCAAACCCACAAGGGATTTAGATATAGTTCTGCTCTCTGGTGGCATTTTGTACCATGATACATTGGTAGGATAAATCTTAGAGCAGAAAGCCCCTGAATCTGCAGTTAAACATCTCGAAGTATGGTGATGAGGGGCTGGGGGTACAAAGAGAACTCATGCCTTCACTAGTCACTTAGTCAACCAATAGGCATTTATGGCAAGCCTACTGTGTGTCAGCACTGGAACTAGAAAGAGGAATGAGACGTGTATTTTGTCCTGCAGGAGTTAAATGCAGTGTTGAAGGCACATGCTTAAAAACATTCAATTAAAGGGGAAGCTTTCTTACCCATCATTTATCAAGACTGTACATGGTTTGGTTTTCAAAAGACATTTAAAGCAGGGAATTATTTTCTAAAAAGCATACCTATCTACCTTTGTCATTTTAATTTGTAAACATATTTTCTTTTTTTTTGGTATTATACAAATTTCTTTCTTTTTCTTTCAGGATATTATAAGGGTACAAATGTTAAGGTTACATATATTGCCCTTGCCCCCCCTTGCCCCTCAAGTCAGAGCTTCAAGCATGACCATCCCCTAGACAGTGCACACCCTACTCATTATGTTTGTATATACCCATCCCATCCTCCCCCCTCCCGTCTGCCCCACACCCAATAAATGTTGTTCCTATATGTCCACTTAGGTGTTGATCAGTGAAACCAATTTGATGGTGAGTACATGTGGTGCTTGTTTATCCATTCTTGGGATACTTCACTTAGTAGAACGGGTTTCAGCTCCATCCAGGAAAATACAAGAGGTGCTATATCACCATTGTTTCTCATAGCTGAATAGTACTGCATGGTATACATATACCACATTTTATTAATCCACTCATATATTGATGGGCACTTGGGTTGTTTCCACAACTTTGCAATTGTGAATTGTGCTGCTGTAAACATTCGTGTGCGGGTGTCTTTTTTATAGAGTGTCTCTTGTTCTTTTGGGTAGATGCCCAGGAATGGGATTGCTGGATCAAATGGTAGATCTACTTGTATCGCTTTAAGGTATCTCCATATTGCTTTCCACAGAGGTTGCACTAGTTTGCAGTCTCACCAGCAGTGTATGAGTGTTCCTGTTTCTCACATCCATGCCAACATTTATTGTTTTGGGACTTTTTGATAAAAGCCATTCTTACTGGAGATAAGTGATATAAACATATTTTCATTTGCCATGCGTTAACATAGTGCCAAAGTTTTTCTTTGAGTTAAGCACACCAGCTGACACTCAGTGGCCTTTTCTTGTGAACCACACCCACATGCAGGGCTTCCAGCTACCGATTCAAGTTTCTTCAAAATGGAGAGAGAACTGGAAGACACTTGTAAAGCAACCTGAGGGTAGAAGTTTTCTAGATTACTATGCTCCTCACACCCGCCATTCCCCCTCAAACTTTAACAGTTGTCTGGTCCTTAAGACAGCCATATTTTTAAGCAATTCACTTTTATCAACATTCAGTATTTCAAACACTCTCTTTTTACACTCATATTTCATTTTATGTGAAATATCTTTCATTAAAAACATTTGCTACCATAATTATGACTGCTATGAACAGGTTTGGGACAAAGCACTGACCCTCAATGGCATCTCATTCAATGAGTGGGAGCAGGTGGGAGCAGATGCACTCTCTTACAGCTGTGAAAATGCAGCTGGCATCAGTCAGCATCATCAGGACAGAAATGGCCACCTTTGGTCAAAATTTGGTCCAGCAAGATTAGTGGGAGGTCAATTAAGATGCTTCTACCGAACCCGAGGGCTGTTCCTGGGATAGCCAAGTGCTGGGAGTTAGGAATGAGTGGTGACACTTCAGCTAGGCCTTAAAGAATGACTCCAGGTTTGTCAAGTAAACAGGGTGGAAAGGGAAATTCAGGCAGAAGAAAAAGAATCTGCAAAACCATAGAGGCTTTAAAAGTACTAGGAGGACAAGGCAGAAACTAAAAGGAGTAGATCCTGCAGTGTCACCAATCAACAAGGGATGACTAGCTGAGTCTATCATTAGTCAAAGTCCCAGGTTATTATTAACAATGGGAAGAGAAGTCTATGAGACATACTGAAAGACATCACAGCAAGGTTCAAACAATTCTCTCATCTCATCCATGGCTATTTTTATCAGGCCTTTGCACCTAGTCCCCACAACTGATAACCCCCCCAACTCCAGCCCACCCCAAAGACAGTTTAAAGAATGTCACTAGATCAGATTTACAGGCAGGAAGAGGCAAGAAGACTAGATAGGAAGTTGAGACAGACGCAGGCTGCATGAAGACTTGAGGACATTTTTGAGACAGAACCTTAGATGTTAGTGATGGGTTAGTTAAGAGGAAGGAATTAACCTAGATTATCAACAGCTTTTCTACCAGTCTCTTGCTCACCCCACTCCATTCCCCTAGCAAGGCAGTGCCCATCCCATAGGCAACAGAGCAAATCTAAGTGTGATTATGTGGTCATCCTTTGGCAAGACTCTATCTCTACAAAAAATTTAAAAAATTAGCCAGGGGTTATGGCACGTGCCTGTAGTCCCAGCTACTCAGGTGGCTAAGGTGGGAGTATGGCTTGAGCCCAGGAGTTCGAGGTTGCAGTGAGCTGTGATTGTGCCACTATACCCCAGCCTAGGTGACAGAGTAAGACCCTGTCACTAAAAAGAAAAAATACACTTAGTACATAACTAATTAAATTCAAGTAATAAGTGTGTAGCTAAGCAGAGGCTTTGCAGCCAGATTCCTTCGATTAGAATCATCTATCACCTACATGTTTGACCTTGGGCAAATTACTGAACCTCCCTATGCCTCCACTTTCATATCTATAAAATGGGGATAATAATAGGACCTATGGTTCTCACGAGATTCTTTTAAAGATTAAATGATTTACTTAAACAGCACTCAATACATTTTAGTTACCATCGTCTTTTTAGCAGGAAAAAAATCCCAATTTCCTATTACCATTCTGTGCTCATCCTATAAAAATGATTTAGTTACCATAAACAAAAGAAGCCATTACATTACTGTGCCTAATTCATTAGCTACCAGTTCAATTTTTAATTTGGACCGTGCAATAAAGGGTATCTCGTAAAAAATGTTATATAGATCTTTTAAAGAACAGAGTGGTGCCATGTTATTTTTTATAAGCAATACCAGAGTACATGGAGAACAGCTAAGGTGGTTACATTACAGGTAGTGTAACCTTTAAAGTTATGAAGGTTATTCCCCACACATCTACAGCCTTAGAAAAATCTGCCAGTATTGGACTGAAGGAAGGAAGAAGTAGACTTGAAGAAAATGGAAACGAAGCCCCAATTGTGGAAGAAAAAGAACTGGGACATGGCGACTCAGGGACATAAGAGCACAAAATGCTTCACCACTTTTCTTGGGATGTCTTTATACAACGAGAGAGAGCAAAACAGTAAAAAATGTCTGCCATCACAAACATTAGGTGCTGTCTGGAGAAAAGGAAGGAAAACACAGAGTGTGCTAAGAGAAGTCTGAACACATTAGGCTAAATCATAAGTATGTTAAGTGAGGTGTACGTATTTGTTGCAGGTAAGTACAGGTAAGCGTGCATGTGCACATGTGAGAGTGCATGCAGGTGCACATGAATGTGCATGCATTCATGTATGCACATGAATGCACAGAATGCATGTGTGTGAGAGAGAGAGAAGGCGGAAGCTCATCAATGCTTACCTTGGT
The DNA here is from genome assembly GCA_963574885.1 of Lepilemur ruficaudatus. Taxonomy (NCBI): domain Eukaryota; kingdom Metazoa; phylum Chordata; class Mammalia; order Primates; family Lepilemuridae; genus Lepilemur; species Lepilemur ruficaudatus. Next base: position 13,296 of record CAUYRT010048549.1, read on the forward strand.
GGGGATTCGCGCTGTCACAAGGAAGGCTCGGCATGATGTAAGCACCTGCAAGACAGGAGCAGCAGCATTAGTACAAGTACCAACAACTGGGCCTGGTGGACTTTGGTGTTGTCCACCGGACTTTAATGATACCTAAGCCTCAAAAGGCTACATGGCTTGGCTCCTGTTAAGAATAATTAAGTGACCCAAGACAGCTTCTTGGTCCTATAGAATTCTTTTTAATTTAAGAGTCCCTGTATCAAGGTCCATATTGAACAAATCACCTGTGAAATGTCAAGATGAGAATTCAGTCCGCAGTCCAAAGGACCAACAGATTTTGGTTGAGTAAGCAAGACGGGTCTCTGTGATGTTAAAATACAGATATCTTATAAATAGTCACAGCCCCACTATGTCAACAGGAAACTTAATGAAAAGGCCAAGTACTCATTCACAGTGCCTAAATTACAACCACCACCCACATTTGCCTTTTTGCTTTCCATTCTCTGTACTCTAGCTGATAACTTTTACGTAATGCACAGGCAGCAAAATGAGGTTACGCTTCCAAAACATCATCCCCAACTTTGCTTCTCAGTTGTGCCTCTCTCCGTCTCAGAACATTTATGGAAGTTTCTTTTCTGATACTCAGCTAAGAACATATATATAACCCCTAGGCCCCCATATGCCCGTAGGCCCCTCTTGCCCAGCAGGGACCTTCACGAATACAAAAGGACTGAACTAGGAGTTCAAGTTTTGAGCAAGGATCCCATGTCCACAACCCTCACTGTCTAAACATCCATTCTGCAACTCTGAGGTTCAGGTAGACCTCATGGGCCTTTGAGATCCAGAAAGACCCCAAGGCTTCTCAAATTCTAATGGGAGAATTGCCTTTTTTCATTTTCTAAAGAACTTCCTTGTCACTAAATCCATATTTAGCAAGTGATGCTTTTTGCTAGTCTAAGAATGCTAGATTTGAACAAAACTTTAGAAATGATAAGAACACTGGGTCCCCAAGTTGTTAAAGGACTTATTCAAGGTCGCATAGCTTTACCCACACTCAACCCAAAGGCCACACTGCGAATCCGAGCACAGGTGGTGAATCGATGAGTATGCCTCTGTGGCCTGTTGTGTGCCTCTCTGCAGGCTCCCAACCCCAAACAGAAACAGTGTATTTTCTATAAAACCTTTCTTCAAATAATCATAGGTCACCACTGCAGGGGATTACTCAAGCCAGGACTATTTATGAGACAGATGACTAAGAGAAATAACCCAACACTGGCTAGGAGAGTCTGAAGAGGGCAGAAGAAAGAGGCATGGCCCATTTCAAGACCTTCCATTCAAATGCCACAGTCACAGTTATGCACAGGATCAATTTTTACCTGGTATCATTGTCACTATTTAATTTTAAAGTTGACATGCTCTGCAAACCCGTTAATAAAATGACTTCTAAAAGTATAGATGACAGATGATATCTATGTTTGAATATTCCATAAGTTATGTACTGAATCACAGCTTTTCCCGAAGGAATCTTGTTTTATTTTGTTTTGTTTTTGTTTGTTTTTTAAAACTAAGGCCCTGGGGGCAAGGGAATGGGACAAAGCAAAAGGCAGCAGAAAGTAGAGGGAAGTGTACAAAGTACAGCCAGATGGGTGAGTGGAGGTCAAATATAGCTCAGTAGTAGCAGGACTGGCTACATAATTTGCATGATCATTATTTAAAAATTTTTAAGAATTTCAAGATGATGACAAGGCATTAACCTAAAGTGCAAGGCACTTCTGAACATGGTGTGCTGTGCAATGGTACAGGTTGCATGCCATGAAGCTGTCCCTGAGTAGCAGCTACTGTTTATCGAGCATTCCCCATGTGCCATGAATGAGGAACATCTTTCTGTACACTGACCCATTTAATCCTCACAACAACCATATTCATTGTCATTGTCATTGTTACTTCCATTTTACAGATTAGCAAGCCAAGACCCAGTGATGTAACTCACTTCAAGGTCACAATTAGGACAGAAATAAAATTCACCCATAGCATTGTCTGTCAACACCAAAACCTATGCTCCTAATCACGAGGCTATATTTACATGTTACTACCCAATCCTGCCTCCTTGTGCTTTAGGCCCTAGCAGGTCAGTTAGGGTGGGGGTAGGAAGGGATAGGAGAGGGCAGCCTGTGACTGGGAGAGGCCCATAAAGCTACCAGCTCCCAGGGGTACATTTCTTAACATTCTAACAATTTTTTAAAAATTCTCTTTTTAAATCCCCAGTATGCCCTGAAGAGTTAAACTCCTCCATCATCTGCGCTTGTCAATCCTCGGTTAACACAGCAGTACTCAGGGAATTAAGAGTTTGGAGGCCTTTTAGGAAAGGGCAAGAGATAATTTTGTTGCAAAGTTCAGTAATAAATGTCAGATCAAAGAGGTGTGACAGTAAGAAAAAGGAATTTGGAAAGGAAGATCAAAGGGCACCAGAGACAGGGGTAGCCTGCATTGCCATTTGGCTAGGTCTGGGGAGCAGGTTATGAGATCAGAACTCACATTAGGCCGGGCACGGTAGCTCACGCCTGTAATCCTAGCACTCTGGGAGGCCGAGGCGAGTGGATAGCTCAAGGTCAGGAGTTCAAGACCAGCCTGAGCAAGAGCGAGACCCCGTCTCTATTATAAATAGAAAGAAATTAATTGGACAACTAAAAAGATATGTAAAAAAAATTAGCCGGGCATGGTGGCGCATGCCTGTAGTCCCAGCTACTCGGGAGGCTGAGGCAGAAGGATTGCTTGAGCCCAGGAGTTTGAGGTTGCTGTGAGCTAGGCTGATGCCACGGCACTCTACAGCCCGGGCAACACAGTGAGACTCTGTCTCCAAAAAAAAAAAAAAAAAAGAACTCACGTTAAAGGATGAAATACTTGCCTTCCCTGAACCAAGCTCCATAGCACACCCAGAGGCTCCAATCTCAGTTCAGCCCCAGGATATGACCCCTCTTTCAAATACTGATCCTCCCCCACAGTGGAACAGAAAAGAGGATGATAATGCTGACAGCCACGCTCACAAGCACAGCCACAGGAAGCCAGACCCCCATTCTCACCATTTCTCCCTCTATTATTTAAGAAGCAGCACATATATTTGTCTCTTCCAGGGACACCTATATGATCAATCCCTGATCTATTCAAGATTCTAAGTCCACAAAATCTCTGCATAGAGGTAAAATATTAGCCAAATAATAAAAGTCACGTCCAGAAACGTCCCAATATCATAGGATCAAAGACAGGGTTTTTAAACCCCTAAATTTATAACGTGAGAGCAGGTCCAGAGAAACTCATCACCTCACAGCTAGTTCATGGCACAGCTGGAACTAAAAGCTGCAACTCCTCACTCCCAACCTATTATCTCTTCACTCTCACCTCAGATTAGCAACAAAGTTTGAGACCAAAAGCCCCAGACAGAAACTTGTAGCCTTTTCAGTGTTCATAAAAATTTATTTAGCTTTGCAAACATTCCTTCAAAGGAATCCACAATCCTTTTACAAGTATAGCAGTGACAATAGCCAATACCTATTGGATACACCGTTCTAATAGGTTTGCATACCTTATCTCATTTAATCTCCACAGCACCCCACGAGGAAAACACTACTATTATCCCCATTTTAAGATGCAGAAACTGAGGTAGAGTAACTCCTGCAGGTCACTCAGTAAGTCGGTGGCAAACTGGTATTCAAACCAGTGGCTCCAGAAACAGTGCTCCTAATTACTTATCCTGGCTCTCCAATTTCACCGTTCCAAGAACCAGATTCCTCGATAGTCTGCACATATGGATATGTAGACAAGTCACAGAACTTTAACACCAGAAAGAAGGAAACGGGAAAAAAGATCATCAGAATGAGAAATGTTTGGATATCATAAGAAAAAGGACCAATCCCCTAGTACTGTGCAGATGCGCACACGCTCTCTCACCTGCGCTCTCTCTCCCTCCCCATCTCTATTGTCTCTTATCATATCCATCTAACTGCTTCTACACACATACCTCTCAATCTACCTGTGTCTCTCCTCACTGGCTCCCCATCCTTCCCTTTGACCCCTCTCTGTGCTGTTGCAGCCGGTGTCCTAATCATCCCCACCCCATCTTGCGCCATCTCTTTCCCTCCTCTGGGACCCTCCCCAATCTTCATTCTGTCCCCCATTCTCAGTCCTTTCTCTACAGGAATCACTTGAGAGCTTGTTCTTTTATTTATGCCTTTTGCAAAACAACAGACACCAATCACAGAAGAAATACTGCCTTCTGGAAGAGTATTTCATTTGTAACACAATCACAGAGAAACTTCAACAAAAAATGAACTACAAATGATGAGACAATTTTTGACATCATTACACAATAAGCACGTTGGTAATTAAGCGATTACAAGGTCCCCTGTGTGAGTCTAATTAATAAGTCTTGAAGACTAATCTCAAAATACGCACCCTAACAACTGAAATACAGCAGCCATCACTAGCACAAGGCACCGGCTGGCCATTCCACCCTTTGACAATTGTTGCACTTTGGGGCACACCTCTCCCACAGCCAGCCAGGAGGATCAGATGACCTGTTTGTCTTCCCGTGACCTGCCCTTTCCAGAATAGTCACCATAGGGGATTTCTAGGCACGACTGACAGAGCATCAAATAAGGTCAGTGTATTTAAAACAAAAGGAGGGAAAAATACAGTGTTCATATGGATTCTCCTTTTGATTAAAGATCAACTTTTTGATCTCATATAGATAATATGAGATTCTAATGGTCATTTCTGCTTTTACCCTGGCAATAACAGAGTTCACAGTCTGTGACCCTATGTGTCAACTCCCTTTTTAAAGAAATATCTTAAAGGCAGCGTGAGTACACAGTGTCCTTCAGAAGTTGGACACAGGCCAAAATGATGTTTGAAAAAAGGCATATCTTTGAGGGAGCCCAGGCTTTAAAGCAAAACCAATAAGCCATAAAAGCTTTGTGCTGGTTGGTCCCCATTTCTGGTGGTCAGCTAGGGTCCCCAGAAACAAGGGAATGGGAGAGAATGGGGGGAATCTTCCAAAGTGGACCAAGTCTTTGCTAAGACTGCTCACTTGTAAGCACAACAGTGTAGCAATATTATGAAGCAACAGTGAAAACTATAAATGCTACTGTTCCAAGCAGAATTGTACCTCTTGCCCTGTCAACAAAAACTGAGCCAATAAATGGGGCTACATTCATACTGGGAATCCCAATGAACTCACTCTCCCAGGTTCTCTGTTTGTCTCCAAAACTGTCCTAGGATTTATTTTTAGTCTCAGAGGATTTACAGCACATACATATGCCTTCTAGCAGGATGGGGAGAGAATTGCACAGGAAAACTCCTCTTTGATTTACCAGAAATAATGTTTCTTGATACTGAGCACTTCCTCGGTGCTTGAGATAGGAAGTATCTTAATTGTAGGGTGACCAATTCTTCCCTTTCGCTCAAGACAGGAAACATTTTAGTGCTGAGAATCCTGCATCCCAGGAAATCAGGGCTGTTACTTACCACTTACTGGCTTGAATTTTGGAATCAGAAAGGCTCAGATTCAAATTCTGACTCTCCCACTTTCTATCTGCATAAACCTGATAAAGTTAGTTAACTTCTAGAGATTTAGAGGTAACAGAGTTACAACTGAGCAAACTGAGGTGCCTCATACAAGAGGTGCTCAAACAAGAATATTCCTCTGCAGGTCTGTTACTGCTGTGAAGATTAAGTAAAATACAAATGCCGACAAAGCCCAGGGTGAGCACCTTGCATGTCTTTGCTAAATATCAGCTTTTATTATAACTTAAGTAATAGCCTCATAGATTTAGATTCCCAAAGTAAGATTAAGCAGTTATGACTACTGGATTTTTAAATAACTGTTTTTGTCAACAGAACAAAACAAACAACAAAAACCACAAAGATACTGAAACTTCTCCTAAGCTGAAATTTTCTGTTCAATACACATCTTTGACCTTGAAGGAGAATTTTCTTGCAAAGTTAAAAAAAAAATTAGGGGGCATCAGAGGGAGTATATGTGCTTAGCCAAGGAACCTTAACCACAAAGGGCAAGCAATAACTTCCCTGCCACCTCCCCCAGGAAGGCCCATTCTTCCACTAAGGCCTTAGCATGCAAACCACATTTTGAACCTCTATAATGAATTTCCTCTCCCTTTCACTGAAATGCAAGCTGCAGCCCAGTTCCCTCAGAGGCTTCTTGGTTCAACTTTTAACTTCAAAATTGCACTTGGAAACATTTATAAAAATTCTCTTTCCTGTTAAGACTCACAGTTTAGCACAGAGGCCTAAATTTTCTTATGGAGGTAAAGTATAACGATGTTGGCTACTGAACCATCTTATTGCACACTTATTAAAAACTGAAATAAATACCTGTTTCATCATCTTAAATAACTCCATTGTCTAAAGCCTACTGCTGTACAGGCAATCCATAAACTCATGCCTTCTAAATCCACATTTTCTCATGCTTTTCTTCTAAAATTGGGCTCTATGTGCCAAACATTCAACAAATGGCCTTACACCCCAAAGTGTTCTCTCATTTGCAAGCAACTAAATGATGAATGTCATTTAATACTTTTTCTCTTTTCCAAACTCCCAGCTCCAAGTGTATTACCAAAGGACCTCATTAATCCAAGAGGCACACCTAGATGAGGGTGAGAGGCTCCCTATCACCATGTGAAGAGTTAGAAGTATCAAATGCTAAGGGATTTAGGTACGGTCACCCAGAAAGTTGAGGGGGAATAAAACCTCTCTCCTGGCTCTAAGCCTCCTAACACCATACACAGCTATGATAGCCACCAATATCTCTGGCCAATGCAAGACATTTCACACAAAAGAAACACCAAAAAATGCATCACTTTAGTGCAATTCCTGGCCCCAAATTGCTTTTAAAATTAGAGCATCACACTTCACAGGCAGCTGTAGGATATACTGCCATTAATGAGGGTGCCCTGACAAGGCAGTAAGTCTAGTTGCAAGTTACAGCCCACAGGCCAGAAGCAGCACCCTCCCCCCAAATAGTTTTGTAAATAAAGTTTTATTGGGACACACCCATCTAGATAATGTATTGTCTCTGGCTGCTTTCACACAACAAAGATTTCATGGCTCACAATGCCCAAAATATTTACAAAACAGGTTGCCAACTGCTGGTCTAGTGGTTTAGGGGACAAATTATGGAGTTAGCCTGCCTGGGTTTGAACCCAAGCATCATTATTTAGTATCTATGTGACACAGAGCAAATTATTGAATCTTTTCTATGCCTCAGTTTCCTCCTCTTTAAATTAAGAGAAATAATAGTACCCACAGTTTATGGACTGGTGAGAGTTAAATGAATTAATATACCTAAAGTGCTCAGAAGAGTGCTCACACATGAGAGGTGCACCTAGTATCTGTCATTATTTAATTATGTTTTAACATTATAATAAAATTAAAATATGTCCATAATGGTATTAAACTAAGAAGAGTGGTTACCTTCCTGTACTCTGGGTCCATGACTTAGGCTCTCCCTGGGATTCTCCCAGTTCTAAGACTACTCCCCACCCCTACACTTTGGTTTGTGTGACTTCTAGGAATGACAAGTCCAGAGTAAGTATTTGCTAAGAGAAATTAATTCCTCCTTGGGACACTGCTCCTTGGAATGACAGATGCTCCCTCAATAGGGGACCAAGAAACCCCTAAGTTTGGTTTTCTATTCTGATGTCTAGTTTCAGGGGAAGTCTTTATACTCTAACACCTGTGCAAATCCATTTCTTTTCACCTAATTCATTTCTTTTCATGTTACACAGAAATGGAATATTTACATACAGCTTGTCAGACACAGTGATCATTCTTTCCACAGTCCCATTATTTCAAGGTGTAAGGTGTTATCAAAGCATGAAAGAAACAAACATATCTAATATTTCCCCACAGGTGAACACAGGGGCCACTACATCTCAGATCCTCTTTTCAAAGCACTAGCTGATACAAAAGTCTGGAATCTGCCACACTGATTCTTTTAGAATAATCTATTTTAAAGGCAGAGTAATGATACACCATTTTTAATGACAGCACTTTAGCAGTAACACACAAACAAGACTATATGCCTCCTTTAAGTGGTGGCATGACCGTAATTCTTAGGATGGGGTCACCTCTTAGGCTAAGGGTGAAGAAAAGTCACTTAGCTCCAGTCCCGCACGGTCCAGAAAGGTTTCCTGTTAAGACACTCACATGTGGCAGAGATCCTGCCTGGGCCTGTCAGCACTGGGTGAGCAGGGGCCTCACAGGTCTGCATGGGCACACACAGGATGAGACTTTGTCTAGTCATCGCTGTCATACTTAGGTTTTAAATAACTTCACAAACGATAGAGTCACAGTTATGCAAGGAGTACAGAAAAAATACAACATGACTATAAAGCTCATATTAACACAATTAATTATCAAAACTTCTGCTTTCCCAATACAGGGCCAGCCAGCCTCTTCTTGAACATGTCCATGAGAGAATCACTAGAACCCATTTCTAGCCAAAAATCACAGAGCTAAGAAGAATCTGGGGATGGGTATGTCTTTTTCTTTTATTTTACGATGAGGAAACAGACTAGCAAGGGCTAAATGATTCCTTTGCCTCCATTAGGGCTCCTTCTTTATTTCAAGTAATGGAATTTTAAGCAAAAATAAATTTATTTAAAGGAAATGGAGTAGTTATCATTATCAAAAGAACAATCAGAGCTCAACAGAGAGAAAACCACACCAACTGTACAGATGGGAGAAAAAGGAACTAAAGAGGAGTCTCTTTTGGCTGCCCTGTGCAATGAATTGATTCTAATCACTTTTTGCCTTAGCATGACTTCTCTTCAAGATCCAAAACCTAAGGGACACAAGTCCCCTGTCCTGGGCCTGGCACCCAATAAAAACCACACAGAGGCCAGGTGCAATGGCTCACCCCTGTAATCCTAGCATTCCGGGAGGCCGAGGCGGGAGGATCATTTGAGGCCAGGAGTTCAAGACTAGCCTGAGCAAGGGTGAGATCTGTCTCTACTAAAAACAGAAAAATTAGTCTGGTGTGGTGGCGCACACCTGTAGTCTCAGCTACTCGGGAGGCTGAGGTAGGAGGATCGCTTAAGCCCAGGAGCGCAAGGTTGCAGTGAGCTACAATGACGCCACTGCACTCTACCCACGGTGACAGAGCGAGACCCTGTCTCAAAAAACAAAAAAAAGAAAGAAAGAAAATTGGGAAACTGAACCTTCTTCCTCACTCCCCTCACCTTAAAAAATTACTTAAAATTTGTTTTAAAAAAGACCACATAGAATTACTCAAAAGAAGACACAAGAGAGCAGCTATGGCTTAGAGACAACGAGCACTGCCTCCCAGGGCAGAGAACCTGGCTTTGAATTCCCACTAGAGCACTCTCCACTAGCAGTGTGACCTTGGGCAGGTGACCATAGCCTCCTATGGCTCAGTCTCCTCACCTGTAAAAACATGGAGACAAGAATATCACCTACTGAGATAACATATGTGAAATACTCAGCCACACCTGACACATGAAGGAGTCCAATAAATGCATGTCCTTGGACAAGTGTAATAATAATAGCCAACCACCAGCTAAATGGCAGAGCTGGAACAAGAAATAAGGGCCAGTTGTTTTTTTACTGTAGGTCTGTAGCTACAGTCCCTCACCAACCTACATCATTTCAACTTGCCCATGTTTCCTGGCCTTATGTATTCATCTTCTCACACGAAGGAGGCAAAAATGACACTTCCTTTTTCCTCTCCTTTTGTCACATTAGTATTTTCATCAAATGAAAAAACACCCGTTTTCTTTCCTTCTCTCAGAGGAAAGTTATGAAATAATCTCCCACTTTGCAGAAATGTGGTTGTGCACAGCAGGGGGCTTGGTTTAGATTTAATGCCATTAAATAAATAATCAGAGAGAGAGATAGTCTTCATTAAATTCAGTGATAAGAAATAAGGAGAGAAGAATAGAAGACTTGGAGCGATTATAACAAGAAAGCCAGGTGTGGATATTATGGCAGTGCTTTTCAAACTAAGGGCTACAACCTATTGGTGGGTGGTGGTCAAAACAACTGAATATATTTTAATGAGCATATTAATAAAGTAAAATAAACTGAAGTAGAAAAGAAAGTCAAGGCATTGTAAACAGAAAATGTAAGCACTGTTTCATGAAATGTGCTTGAGTGACATCAATATATACATAGCACTTGCCTGCAAGTGTGTGTGTGTGTGTGTGTGTGTGCGTGCACTTCTCAATATCAATATCAAGTGTACTGTTCACTCTGGGTCCTGGTTTTGAAGGTTTAATAAATACTGGCCTATGGCACCATAGACTCCTGTAAGCATAATTCACTGTGAGGTTGTGGACGTGTGGTCAGATGGCAAGAACAAGAGCTTTAGAATCAAGACAAACTTCACGAGATAGCCTATTATAGCTTTGCCATTTTGTGAGTTTATGGAGTATTAAGTTACTTTAAATCTCCAAGCTGCAGTTTCCTCACTTCTAAGTTGGAGACAATATGTATCCTAGTATAAGAAATACAGATAACCTATCAAGTGCTGAGCCACTGGAGGTACTATTAATAATATAAAAGGAGCCATTAAAATTGTCCTCATACTTATAGAATATAGCTCTGAAAGTGACCTATAGGGATAAAAAACTGAGACCTACAGAGATGCATGTACACTTGTTAGTTAGAAAGAGGGCCAAGCCCAGAAGTCTGATCTCCTGATCTCCGCCTTGTTCACAACACATCATCTCCAGGATATGGTTTAAGTCAGTGCAGGAGAAGTTAAACCCATGGTAATTATGACCTATCTAAGAATTAGAAGAGAATTTCCATTCTATGTGGTGATACAGTGAAACCTGATACAAAGGAAGATGGGCTTTGAACCCAGACCAATCCAAATTTACTTGCCACCTCCCCCACTCATCAACTTCCTAATCTCTTATTTTTCTTACCTGTAAAATGGGTATAATACAGACTCTGTAGGACAGTTGTGAGGATTAAACAAGATAATGTGTAAAAAGCCTAGCACTATGACTAGCACTCTCCTAGACACACTGAACTTCATTCACAGGTGATGCTAATGCCTGGCTCAAAAGCTCTCAATATACACCCACCCACTTCCTTCATCAGGGGATAATGTAACATCCAATCGCACAGAGCACTGGGCTCTGGAGATGCACTGCCACAGTTTGAATTCTGGCTCCATCATTCTCAAGCATGGATGATTTGGGGAAAGGCTTCTCTGTGCCTCACTTTTCTCGCCCGTAAAATAAGGGATCATAATACATACTTCACTGGAGGTTGTCGTAAGGATTAAACAAGGCAATACACACAAGGTGCTTAAAAAAGTGTTGGTAATAGTCAGTGTTAGCGTCATTAATCGTGCATCCCTAGAGACTTGATGATCAGGAGGCCTTTTCACTCTTGGACCTTCTTGTCATACCCTGGGCATGAAATCACTGAGGCAGTGAAACCATTTCTAGGATTTCTAATTCAGGCCTCCCACTGTCTGCTCACAACCTTTTAATTTCTCCTTAAGAACAGCCTGTTAGAAACAGCTCGTTAGAATCTGAGGCCCTAGCCTCAACCTGCTGGGCCAGAATCTGCATTTTTCTAGGATCCCTAGTTGATTCATACGTACACTACGGTCGGAGAAGCACTTATAGCTAGTCCTCTACTCAGCTACTCCCACCACTATGCTTATTGCTCCCAACACTGTCAGGTCACTCCCCATCAGCCCTAACCTACCTTCATACCACTGAACCCCAGCCGAAATCATTCCTCCATTGTTAATACCCTCAGCCCTCATGTTCCTTGCCCTTTTATTATACACACAGAATAAAACTTCAACCCTGGATGAACCCACCATGGCCGCCTATTCCATGCTTGCAGCAGTAGCTGCCAAGCACAGCTGGAAAAATGATCTAACCCAGCAAGCTGATTCTACTTCCTCCATCTGGGAAGATGACTTTTGCCTCCTACTTCACAGAGAAAACAGAAATTATCAGAATGGTTATCACTTACCATCCCACTCCAAACCTCCACAACTGCCTGCAAAACCTGCAGCTGCATCCATCCTCCGCTCCTTCCTCTCCTTCTGAAGTGCTGGAGATAAACGCCATCCCTTCACCTGGGCTCTGGATTACATCCCACCCACCTTTGCAGGAACTTTCAGCAACCAACCATGCCTTCTCTTCCATATCTAAATATCCAAGCACACAGCTATTTAAATCTAGAGCTATATCCCTGGATCCTACAAACCTCTTGCAGCTCTCTTCTAACTCCCTCTTCCTTTGAGCTCAATTCCTCAAAAAAATGAATCTGTACTCGTGGTCTCCATTTTCCTTCCTCAAATTCACTCCTCTAGTATCCAAAGTTGGCTTCAGTTCCCACAACTCCACTGAAATTGCTCCTTCTGAGGTACCAATCACTTCTTGGTTGCTAAATCCAGTGTATACTTCTCAGCATTTTCTAACTAGATTTCTCCTTTGCACTGGGAATAGCCTTTCATGCTTGATATTCTCTTTTCCATAAGTTTTCCACTTGCCTCTCTGGTCATTCTTACTTACATGCCCATTCTCTGCTGCCTGCTACAATTCATTCTCTTCCATGACTTCAATCAATCCAAGATGATCCCCAAGTTCATGCAGAGCCCAGACCTCTCTTGGATCATCAGATTTGTTGCTCTAACTTTGCTCGTATGTCTCTCCAACCCTTCAACTCAGCATGTCAACTACTAAACTCATGATCTTTCTCCCAGAATCTTCCCCTCCTTCAAGAGCTTTAGCTCAGTAAGAAGCACAGCCATCCAGTTTCTTAAGCCAAAAATCCAAACACTGTCACCTTCACTGTCTATCTCAGTCATTTTCCAAGTTCAATGCAGTCTACCTCCCTGAATACTTCTTTCATCGATTCACTTCCCTCCATTGCCATGATATGCTATTCCAAGCCACCATCATCTTGTTCCCTGACCACCTGTAATACCCTTCTAACAGACCCACTCTTGTCCCCTCAAATCAACTGCCCACTAAATCTTAAAGTGATCTTTTTATTTTGAGTATGTGTATTTGTTTGGTTTTATTTTTTGGAGATAGGATCTTGCTCTGTTGCCCAGGCTAGAGTACACTGGCGGCATCCTAGCTCACAGCAACCTCAAACTCCGGGGCTTAAGCAATCCTCCTGTCTCAGCCTCCTGAGTAGCTGGGACTACAGGCATGTGCCACCATACTCGGCTAATTTTTTTATTTTGTTTTTGTAGAGAGGAGGTCTTGCTATGTTGCTCAGACTGGTCTTGAACTCTTGGCCTCAAGCAACCCTCCTGCCTTTACCTCCCAAAATGCTAGGATTATAGGTGTGAGCCACCATACCCAGCCTTAAAGTGATCTTATAAAATGTGAACACTATCACATCCCTTCTCTGCTTAAAGCTCTTCAGTGGATCAGTACCACTACGCTGGTCCCTGCCTCCACCTTCAGCCTCACTTCAATCCAGCCACACTGGCCCTTTGTTGGTCTCCCAGTGGAAGAGCCCCACCCTCTGTCTTAAGTGTTCTCCCATCCCCTCCATGTTTTACCTTCACCTGGCTCACATCTACTCATCCTTCCGGTCTCAGCCCAAAGGACTTCCCTAAGATAGTCCAACTACACTAAGTCTCCCTTTCATATACTCATACAGTATTTGCACATTTTCTTATGAATACTTATCACAATTTTAATTATCAGTGGGGTTATGTATTTAATATCTACCAGCCCCACTACACTATAAGGTGCCTGGGAGCAGGGACCGTATCTGTCCTATTTAAAGCTTTACTTCCCAGTGCCCAGTACAGTGCCTGGCACAAAGTAGGTACTCAAATATCGAAGGAATGAATGCAACAAGTTTTACAGATCTTCCTCACCCCATTTTCAGCTGTGAAAATCTGGGGTTTTAGAAGGCAAAAAATTGCTGTAATCTGTGAACCTGATTATAAAATTTTCTGTTCTGCCTACTTCCTCCTGCTGCCTACCATGAAATTGACACATCCTTCCTATTAATAGTCATATCCTATAAGGAAAGTACCTGAAAATCTGTTGTTTGCAGCTTATCCACTTAAAACAGATCTGCTAGCTAATTCCCCACTCGCCTGCCAAAATGAAGAGAAATAGAACAAGAAAGGCACAGAGTGTCAAGCACTGACATCCTGCCTTTTACCTACTATGTTTGAAGAACTTCTTCATTCACTCATTCGTTACAGAAAGACAGGGTTCCAGTTCTAATATCCTGCAGCTCTCATAGTCTGGAAAGGTCATTTCTGGCAATGGATGTCAGATTTCAGATACCTGATGGCTTTCTATGTCTTGATTTTACCCTTGATTGTGCCAACAGGGCAAAAGAGTTGAAGCCACAAAACTAAATAATTTACAAAGGATGAATGATATAGTTTGCATGTTTGTCCCCTCTGAATCTCATGTTGAAATTTGATCCCCAGTGTTGGAGGTGGGGGCTAATGGGAAGTGTTTGGGTCATGAGGGTGGATCCCTCCCTCATGAATGGCTTGGTGCCATTCTCTTGGGAGTGAGTTCTCACTCTATTAGTTCCCCTGAGAACTGATTGTTAAAAAGAGCCTGGGACCTCCCTCCCCTCACTCTCTTGCTTTCTTCCTCTCACCATGTGATGACTGCTCCCTTTTCACCTTCTGCCACAAGTAAAATCTCCCTGAAGCCCTTGTCAGAAGCACATGCTGGCACCATGTTTCTTATACAGCCCACAGATCCCTGAGCCAAACAAACCTCTTGTCTTTGTAAATTACCCAGCCTCGGGTGTTTCTTTATAACAATGCAAACGGACTAAGAGAATGGGTCAGGGTACTGATGAGGCACACTTTATATGAAAGAGAAATCAGTATATATTATTTTAGTGACAATTAATAAACTATTAAACATAAGGCAACCTATCTTTTAAAGCCAGGGTACAATGAAAGTGCATGCTAAAGGGAAGAAAGCTATTTTTAAAATAGAGTATTTGTTTTTCTTTCTCGAAGCTTCAGGTAAATGAGATTGGCTATGTGGAAAAGTGTTTTGCTCAGAAAACACAGAAACATCATTCATTTACTAAAAGAATTCCAACCAAGCACTTTGCCAAAAGGCTCAAAGCTTCCAGATAAACTGAAAGTTCAGGCAGACATTTACAAGCCAGACCCAGATTTCATACAATGGGAGGAAGTGAAAAGTTCATGGGTTTGGGCATAAACACTGCTGATGCTACGCCCTTTAATTTAGAAATTAGCAATCCAGGCTCTCTGCACAGCTGTGTCTCCTCCTCCTCCCTGCCTGGGCAGCAACCAGCAAACTGTAAGTGACCCCTCTCTACTTTTATTGCCACCAACCCCTTCCAAGCTTTCCCCCGCTCCTTCGCTTTCCCAGGAACAAGCCAGGTACCCCAGTCTGGCATCAATTACTTCCTAGTGTGGGGCAGCGGATACTCCACCCATTTCTAAAACTCACCATCTCCCTCTGCCAGCAAGCAATGAGTGGGTCCTTCAACCATGGCCCCTATTCCCTTAGAACAAGCAAATACCTGCAGTAGCCCAGCTCCAGAACTAAGAGGATCCCTTTTGCCTTCTCTGAGTGTGCTGGCATGGTGACAAAGAACTGCGCAGCCAGCCAAGCCTGGAGGCTGCAAGTTCCCTCTCTCTCAGAAGTTGTCCACATATAAGCCCCTAAAGCCCTGGTTCAAACTCCCCTCTATGTGGCCCCTCAAGAGTAGGAAGGAGAGGAAAAGAGGTCCCTTACGGAGCCAGGCAGAAAGCAGAGACTGAAATTAGAATAATCTTAGACGGAAGTGGGGGAGGAGGCAGGGTTACACCAAAGTATGTGTCTTTGTGTTTCTCTTGCTAAAATGAATTTCAGGTAGGTTAGCATTCTTTATTTCCGAAAAATATAATTCCCTTTTAAATGCACTTATTCTAGTCTATTCTCTTTTTTTGTAGCATTTATCACTGTTGTCGTTATATATTTGAGCAATCATTCCTTTCTTTGATTCATTCATTTGACAAATAATTATGGAGTGCCTACCTTTAGCTAGATACTAAGGATAAAAAGACATAAAGCTCTGCCTTCAAGCAGCTTATATTCTACTGAAAGGAGATTGCACACAACAAAATAAGTAAAACATTGGTATAGCAACAGTAATAAGCACTATGGAGGAAAAATATAATGTGGAAAGGGAATAGAAAATGCTTGCTCCATGGGGATTGTGAAGAAGGATAGTGGGGAGGTGGGTGGCATGTTTAAATAGTTTGATGAGACTCATTATGATGCAATGTTGAAGAATGAGCCATGGATACTTTGGATAACAGCAGTCTAGGTTGGGCACCATGGCTCACACTTATAATCCCAGCCCAATCTGGGAGGCTGAGGTGGGAGGATCACTTGAGGTCATGAGTTTGTGACCAGCCTGAACAAGGCCGAGACCCCCATCTCTACCAAAATAGAAAAACTTAGCCAGGTGTGGTGGCATGCGCCTGTGGTCCCAGCTACTCAGGAGGCTGAGGCAGGAGGATCTCTCGAGCCCAAAAGTTTGAGGCTACAGTGAGCTATAATGTCACTATACCCAGGGCAACAGAGGGAGACTCAGTCTCAAAAAAAAAAAAAAAAAAAAAAAGGCAGTCCAGGCAGAGGGAATAGCAAATACAAGACCCTAAGGCAAGTACATGCCTGGAGCAATTGAAGAATAAAGAAGAGCTCACTGCGCCTTGAAGAAAGTAAGCACTGGTAAGGTCAGAGAGGCGATAAGGTAGAGGCAAAGGTAGGGTTTGTGAGGCCTTATAGGCTACTGTCCACACTTTGTTAAAACTGATGTTGGTTCTGAAGGCCCATGCTCTGGCTGCCATGTTGGGAACAGACTGAAAAGTGAGGGAGAGGATGAGAGTGGAAGCAGGGAACCCAGCCAGGGGACAACTGCAATGATGTGCAAGAGACAATGATGGTTAAGCCATGGTGGTCAGTAGGAGTGGTGAGAAGTGGTCAGACTCTGGATATACTTTGATGATCGTGCCCAACTGGTTTTGTTGATGGAGTGAATTTGGAATGTAACAGAGGATTAATTATTTTGCTAAAGGTGATAGTCTGATTTATACTCAGGGAATAATTAGATAACAATTCAAGATGGCACATGACCAAGTGACTCCTGGATTAGTCTAGGTAATATGTCACCTAATAAAGTAAGAATATCTTTACGGAAGAAGCGCAACTTGAAAGCGACAAATTGGTTCCAAGATTTTCCAAGTGTTCTTTTGAAGATTATCAAATTAAGTGTATGTTCGTTCTTAGAAGGAAAAATGATCTTTTGAGGTGAGTTGTGCTTTCCTGCCCAACTACCATCCTTGTGCTTTAGAAATTTTAAATGTACATTTTAAATATAATACCTGTAATATGAAACCAGAAATTCTATTTGAATTCTAAAAGGCAACTTTGGGAAGAAGGTGGATGGGATGTCCTTTTGCCCTTTCTCAGTTCCCCTAGAACTGTGCTCTCTCGTAGAACTTTCTGGAAATGTCCTCTATCTGCACATTTGAATACAGGAGCCACTAGCCACATGCAGCTACCAAGCACTTGAAATGTGACTAGTGTGACTAACTGAATTTTTATTTACTTTAAATAGGTATCACTACTTGTGGCTAGTGGCTACCATACTGGACCGTACAGCTCTAGAAGAAAAAAAAAAACTACTAGATAGCAAAACATTCATGAACCAGACATTACACTTTTCCTCTTAACACTGAATTATAAAATAAGGATAAGTACAAAATTGACTTGTAAAATCTGAATGCAAATATTTTTATTTAGCCCTGGAGTTACCACCTAATTCTCCTATCCCTGTTTGAAAAAAAATCATGTAGATGGCTTGGTCTTTTAACAGTTTTTAAACATTATCTTCTTAGTTTTTGCATGCAACTCTAATATCTTACGGGCCATCATTTTATCAATGTTGTTCAAAATGCAATTTCTTTCCCTAATGAGTATTCAATGCTAACATTTTAAATGTCACATAAAAGTAAAGATAGAAGAGTCTTATTATAATTGAACTACCCTCCTGCTCTAAGTTCAAAGCACTTTCTGACATCAGTTTTCTCATTTTTCCTCCCAAGATCACTGTGAATGAAAGCGTTAGTATTAGTATCACCATTTTTCAGGAAATCAAGGCAGAGAAAGATTAACGACAATCCATTTCACAGTGTAAATCTATAGCTTAGACAGAAAAGAGAAGGAATTAGGAAGGTATAAAAAGGAAAATTAGTTGAAAATTAAAGAAAAAAAAGAAAACTACATGCAAATCTTTGGTTGTAATATTCCAACAGGCCAAGAGCCAGGTCTCAAAAATGCTGACTGATAATTAAATAGAGTTGGTGGCATTGTCAGTCCTTTGGGTCCTGTATCTCAGAACTTCCATGAACCCCAACAATGTCCTTGAGGTCTGGCAAGCTGCTGGCAACAGAACCGGAAGGTGAAGAGGATAACGAGGCTAGGCTGGGCTCCATTAGGGAGGTGGCTGTCCCTAATCAAGGGTTCATTTATTCATTAGCAAACCCTACCAGATCCAAATGACAGGACAACATTTGTGAATAATCTCCTAACCCAACAGCTAGAGAATGAGCTTTCATTAATCTTGCCTTTGAAATACTCAGGCTAACCCTAGTTGTATCATTGAATTGCATGACCCAAGAGATTAATAGGGCAATTCAGTGATTTTAGAGCTGATCTTTGAAGTCATCAGTTAAATTCCTTCTTTATTTTGAGAATGAGGAACATGAAGTCCCACAAACATGGTGACATTTCCAAAAGAACACAATTTTATTCATTTTACAAGCAAGCAAACAAAGCTGGGTTCCTATGTCTTGCATAAGCAGTTAAAAGGAGCTCACTATCCTTGCTTTTCACTCCAATGTGTTCCTAGAAACTATAGGATTACAAAATCATCAGTGTCATAAATATATATAAAATTTTCCCCATAGGGGATATTAAAATTAGTGACTGCATCCTTGAATAACATTATTAAATCAGAGCTGAGACATAACAATGTTATAAAAGCATAGATAAAACAAATATAAACTTAAAATAATTTAAAATTACATGTGTTAGTTCCAGCAAATAAACATAAATATACCAAATACATTTACATGTGTGGACAAAAGTACTATGCAATATGTAGGAAAAGCATAAAACCAAAACTATATCATAAATCTAAACCAAAATGAATGTTAGCTGCTTAGTAATAACAAATATTATTTTGCTTCTTGGAATTTAGAAAGCCTTCTTAATGATGACTTGGTTAGTCTGGTCTTCTAAATGAGTCGGGCAAGTCTGAACGGACAATTTCTCTTAGTGAGCAGAGACACTCAAACTTATTCCCTCACCTCAGCAATAATTCAAATGTAAAACTAGACAGTTCCAAACTTACGATGTTTCTACTTAATTTTTCAACTTTACAATGGTGCACAAAGTGACACTCATTCAGCATAAACCTTACCGTGAGTACCCAAATAACAATTCTGTTTTCCCTTTTAGCAGAGTATTCAACAAATTACATGAGATATTATGGTTTTGTCCAATTGTGGACCAATGTAAGAGTTCTGAGCACATTTAAGGTAGGCAAGGCTAAGCTATGATGTTTGATAGGTTAGGTGTATTAAATGCATTTTCAATTTAAAATATTTTCAACTTAAGATGGGTTTATTGGGATGTAACTCCATCATTAGTCAAGGAGCATCTATACATAGGCAGGGGCTTTATTCATGTTTCATGAGGACAGTGAAGGTGCTAACGATGATTGGTTTTTGAAATGCAAGATTGAGGCAGACCTCACTCTGCCATAAGTTACCTGCCCAAAGAAGGCTGCCGGCTGTGTTATGATCATTTTGATGGCCACTCTTAGAGAACTTTATATTTCCTTCACAAGTAATTTGTTTTAGTTCCTCAAGTTATAAATTATAAAAAGAGCCTCAGGATATGAATTCCAAAAATTCCCAGTCCTAATCCTGAACATTTTTTGGGGGGAGGGGCATTACCATTAAGCACAGCTGGGATGTGGGTGTGGGAGGAAATATAATCTATTTATTTCTAAGCTATAAAGTGTTTTACAATAAAAGGTAATGAGTCAAAATTTTCCATCATTATGCTTAAAACATCCTTCTCATTCTGCTTGGGAATTCTTCCAAAGACACTCAGGAAGGAAAAGCATCCAGGAAGACACGTGTTGGTCTAAAGCAGAGAATATAAAGCAATCAGAACGGGCACAGAGAGAACCAGGCACTGGGTGTGGACTCTGCCTTACAGTCCTTATTTCCTTTCCCCGAAAATGCCAAGTGGATGTACTGCAGATTGTGCTAGGTCAGCATGATTTACATGGAGATTTTAGGGTAAAGATAGAGAGAACTAAAGACAGAGAGGAACTGAAGCTAAGCACAGAAATGGAAGCTGCACAGATGTACCACATGGATTCTGCAAGTCAGACAATTCCTACAGACGTAATTGTAGGTCCTTCTCAAGACAGGCCTGGACCTGCTCCACCGTTTACCTGTTGTATGATTTGGGGCAAGTTACCTGATCCCCTACACCTCATACTCACAGCTGTAAATGCACACAAGACAGTATCTACCACCTTTGAGGGTCATGAAGATTATAAGAGAGGATATGTGTAAAAGCTTTCTAGCATAGGGCCTGAGCCAACAGTAACGGCTCAATAAATATTAGTTGTCTAATGATAATTATGGTAATAGTCACAGGTCAAACAGTAATAACAGCCCTGTGAAAGGCCAAGCCAAATATTTTTTAATTCCCTTACCATACCAATAAATTGACTAAATTGGAAATAAAATTCCCTCCAAGAATAATTTGGTTTACATGTCCTAAATCGATTACATGAAGGACCCACACAGAACAGGTTCTACCCAAACTATCCCTCAAATTCATTAGTGTTATCTTCAAATTTAGTAAGTTAAACAGAACTTTCATTTTCCAATAATTAGAAGTCAGTTTGTTATACTTTCTCAATGTTCAAGGCCTAGGTTGATATCTGGTTTCAATGCCTCTACTATTTTTACAACCAATTTGCAACCATTGCAGCTATTGCCAATTTGCAACCATTCCCAGGAAACTGCCTTGCACCCACTCACCAAACACACAACCATCTGCAACAGAAGTAGGCCATTCGGGTATTCTATCAGTCTCCCCAGTCAAAGGGACCATGAGTGTTGAGGGGCTTCTCTAACGTAAGGGCTGTATCCTCACCTGGGCAGGTTTACATCTACATTCTGAGAGCCCAACACTAAGATGTCCCCAATCCTTAGCAGACATACTTGGAACAACTGTCACGGCAGCTATGCAGCCCCTGCTAGCTGTATTATACCTTCAAAACCAAGGGGCTCTGGCCTTTTTCTAACCACAAATATTGGCCTTGCACTCTGGATCACTGACGTAGATATCAAAAGGTATCTTTCAGAATGCCTTCTCTCTACACCCCAGGTCATAATAGCTTTCCCTTATCTGAAACTCCGGTGAGAGGGCAAGATATAAAGGACGATGTTTTTGAAGTGTCGTGAGCCAGGAGTGACAAGTACCACATTTAACCCTGTGAGAAAGGTACCACCATCCTCACTACAGACAAAGAAACCAAGACTCAGAGAGGTTCAATTTAACTTGCCCCAATGACACTGATGGAAGTTACAATACAATCCCATGACTTTCAGCTTCAAAATTCATGTTCCTTGTAGCACCGCATGAGGTGAGCCTCTCACTGCTAATGCTTCTCATCAATGCCCCAAACCAGCTATTGAGGCCCGTATCCTCAGTTACCTTATTTACTCATAAAAGAATTTTCATTATAATTTACATGCCCTTTGAAGGGCTTGTAAGTGTCACACTTCATGTAGCACAGTGTCTAGTATAAAGAAGACAATTGTCTGATCTAAATCTTTCCTTCTCATAACCAGAATACAGCCAGCCTCTGTCCTCTGCATGTGATTATCACATAAGCAGGACTTGCTAACATCAAACTTTGGAAAGCAAACATCCTTCTACTCACCAATAAGCTAGTGGGTAATTAAAACCTGCACTGGCAAGTACTTCACATGAAGAAAAGGATTAATTCATATCAAGAACACTCCTGACACTCCTATGTGGAAGACTTTTAGGGAAGGAAAGAATATTATTTTAATATACTTGCTGATTTCTGTTTGTGAGTTTTTATGACTAAAGATGTTCCTTTGTCATTGGTCATCAAAGAGGCTTATCATGGTTGTGCACTCTGAACACAAACAAATGAATGATCCCTAGTTGATAACTCTTGGTGGAAGAGGTCCCAGACATGAATATCATGGGGTCTCAGCAGAGGTAGTACAAAGTTCCACCCTTATCAGAAAAATATTGTAATTATCTTGTTCATTAATTTTGAAACAGTTCTTTATCCAATTGTTCCTCTTTTGCAATGACCCAATATTCAGAGACAGGGCTCCTTTTCTGATTGCTTAGAAAATGTAATTTTTTCTCCTTTAATATTCTTAAATCATTCAAATTTACATTAAATGGCATTAATATTAAACAATATTCCTGGAAAAGATGTAAGCATCTCCTCTCACTACACACACACATACACACACAGAGAGCTATTTGAATAAAAGAAGATAAACCTAAATTTATTTCAAATTTGTGTATATGCTTTTGCCTAATTTTACATATCTAAAATTAAGATTTCACATTTCATGGATTCTCCAAGAAAACTAAGCTGAGTGAGGGAATGCCTAAGGGTGCATCAGTGGAAAGGAGATGAGGTCCCAGGGAAGAAAATATACTAGAGCTAATCCAGACGGCACCATCTTTTACCCAGATAACAGCACTCTCTAAGCAGCCCTGTGAATACCGTGCTGTTCACTTGAATGAAACCCCCAGTGTGTCAAAAAATGGCCTCTTCACACGCACACGTACTGTGATGGCAGGTACCTTTGATAACCAGTGGCAAAAGTGCACATAAAGCCACCCTTTGGTTGGCAGCTACAGCTGCAACTTTCATCGCTTTCCCTCTTCCTCTTTAGCCTCAGTCTCTGCCCCAGCCCATGCTCCAGGTGCCCTCATTCCTGTTGACTGCTTGTTTTCCAAGGTCTATTGCTGCCATTTACCAAAACCATCAAGATTTTCACTCTGACCACCTGCTTGAAGACACCCTCTTGATACAGGACTTGGGCCACAATTAGCCCATCAGCCTTTAAGGCCCCGAGTCATAGATACCACATACCAGCACTTCACCTCATATGATGGTTTAGTCAAGAGGCACTTGTTTTTGTGGAGATGTGAAAATAAGTTTTTTGGAAAAAGAAGTTTGAATCACTGAGCTAGAAAAACTTTAAGAACACTTAATTCTTTGTAAGACTTAGTTGTAAATAAGTCTGGAAACCCTTTTCTATACTGTTGGCCCCCTGAGGGCAAGACAGTGTTTTAATCATCTTCATTCTGGCATTCCCCCCATCGCTGCCTCCCCAAAAGACAACGTCCTCGATGAAACCTCTCTCATCAGCTAGGTTGCACACAAACATTCTTAATCCGCTGGGGATGGGAGAGATGGCTCACACTACATAGCCCCACGTGTTGGAAAAGACACTGGGCTGGCAATCAAAAGTTGAGTTCTCATCTCAACTCTGCCATGATCGAGCCATTCCACGTTGGGTGACCCACCTGTCCTCTCTGAGCTCGTCTCCTCATTTCTGCACAAAGTGAACAAGATCACCTATCTAAGGGCTCCTGTGGCTCCATCATTCTACACTTTTAGGATAAGGGAGGACTTCCTGAGAGGGAAGGCTGTCAATACAAAAAACTGACGAAGTTACCATGAGTTAGTGAAACCACCTTAACAGTAATACATAATATCTACTAATTTTCCCAATATGGTCTTACTTCTGATGAAGTTCTCTTTCAGCTCCATAATTTTGTGACTCAGTAAGGACTTTTAAAATAGTACGATAATTCTATTAAATTTAAGTGTGTTACTTAAAATGTTGTGGCTTATAAAATTATAAAGTAGACAGTCTTTTTTTAAAAAAAAAAAAAAAGAGAAAAAGCAGAATAATTTTAAAATTTCCTGGAAAGAAATGGGGTGAGCCCTTCAGGCAGTGCTGTCAAAATAAACCTGCTCAGCTTTTTCCCAGGGAGTCTGCACATCCTAAAGGGGATGAATCCCGAACATGGAAAAGCTTGAGTATTACCCCACAGTTGAGAAATAACCACAGTGCAGGGAAGATTGGAAGGAGGGCAAGGCATAGAAATCATATGTAGAATCTGTGACATATAAAAGTTACAGGGACACCAGTGATCCTGTAGCCATCCAGGTGGAAGTCCATAGAACAGCATGAACAACAGGCTTCATTTCTGGCTGGAAACTACCCTTCTACTTGCTTACATCTTACCTTGACAAGAAGAGGAATGCAATATTCTTGTTTCCTCCAACCTCTGCACAAAAGTATCATTTATAACAGCAACTCTAAAGTAATGCTGAGAAGTATGACTTGCAATGCCGAGGCAGGTCACTGATTCAAAAAGTAAATAATACCATATGAATAATCATTAAAGGTCAGGCAAGGCACCTGTAATCCTGGCACTTTGAGAGGCCAAGGCAGGAGGATTGCTTGAGGCCACAAGTTCGAGACCAGCCTAAACAACACAGCAAGACCCGTCTCTACAAAAGATACAAAAATTAGCCAGGCGTGGTGGCTCATGCCTGTAGTCCCAACTACTTGGGAATCTGAGGCAGAAGGATCGCTTGAGCCCAGGAGTTTGAGGTTGCTGTGAGCTAGGCTCACGCCATGGCACTGTAGCCCGGGCAACAGAGGGAAACTCTGTCTCAAAAAAAAAAAAATCACTAAAGAGTGTCCCTAAATAAATAATTATTTACTTATGTATAAACAAAAAGATATTTAACAATTAATGTTATTTTTTAAATTTTATAACAAAAAGAAATAAATGAAAACAAAACTGCCAACTCCCTTGCATTATCTCCTTTTCTACCAGAAGATGCATTATTCAGTTTAATAATCTTATTCAGGGAGATGTTGATCAAGGAATGGCCACAATGAGGGTCAACTAAAAATAGTTTCCTTTAACTTGGATTTTTTTTTAATTTAAAAAGCCCTTATTCAACCCAAAGAAGCCAATTAGCCTGGAGCAAGAAGGTTCTACATTTTCAGTGGCATTAACCATTTATCACAGAGGATGCCTTTGTTCTAGATGTATAAAAATTCTTTACTCTGTCATTCAACCAGAGGTGACTAATGATTTCACAGTGGTCACTTGTTTCTTTACCCCATCCTCATCCCAACAATGCATGTCCTTAAGGCAATGGGCTTGGGGACAGCAGCACACAGAACCATGTCCACACACTCACACCGACAGAAACCACCTCAGCCACCTCTGCTGGCCCCACCAAAGTTTTAATTTTCTTTTGTGTGCGTGTGCCATGCTGGTAAATTTAGACAAAATAATTGAAAGAGATAAAGGGGGAAAATATTGAAAGGATGATATTTTTTCAAGTGACAAGATGCCTTGTGAAATGAATTAGATACACCTTACCATAAATAGTCCAAGAGCTACCATTAATAGGAATATATTTTATGATTAAAGTAAACATTCCTTGATGCATTTCTCCTAAATTATTTTTCTCTGCTAAAGTAAAAGGAAAAAAATCTACAAACAGTAAGACACTTCCAAACAGGCAGTGCTCACTTGCTAGAATAATTTTCTTCTCATAAAAATCCCAAAAAAGCAAATGTTTATGCACAAATATTTCTTTTTAGTAAAATTAGATGTGTAACGCTCCTTTACTGAAACTCTTCATTTCTAAGTATTCCAATAAAGTCATTTCTATCAAAACATCAGTCCTTGTAACAATCATAGTGGCTCTGTCCATTAGACTGACTTGGGAAGAGAGACTATGACTTATTTACCTGCGTAAACCCAGCATCTGGCACAATGGCTGCCACAAAGCAGGCATTGAACCAACCTGAATCACAAGGAGCTGCACAGGAGGTTATTTTTCCTATTCCTAAATGGTATCCCAGTCCTTCTTTCAATTAATTCTACGGATTAAAAACAAACAAGCAAGGCTTACCAGAGGGATTACCAGATTTCTGATTTTGCCCTTCACTAGTTATGTGATATTGGGTAAATCATTTAAGCTCTCTGTGCCTCAGGTTCCTCTTCTGTAAAATATAGATTAATTATAGCACTTGTCTCTTAGTTGTTATGAAGATTAAATGAGTTAACAGTATAGTACTTAGTGCTGGCTACTGTGTAATCATCATAACCATCATTATCACTACCAAGAAGATGAAGCAAATAATGGTAGGCAAGGGATCCATTTCCCAGGGAAAATAACTACCATGCATCTTCCTCTGTAAATGCAAGTTTGTAAACACTGGATAATGACAGAGGAATGGACAGATATATGTGATAAAGCAAGTAAAATGTAAATGGTAGAAACTAGTTGGTGGTACGTGGGTGCTCACTGTAACATTCAACTTTTCTGTATGTTTGAAAAATTTCCTAAGAAAATGGCAAAATCAGGCCGGGCGCCGTGGCTCACACCTGTAATCCTAGCACTCTGGGAGGCCAAGGCAGGAGGATCGCTCAAGGTCAGGAGTTCAAGACCAGCCTGAGCAAAAGCGAGACCCCATCTCCACTAAAAAAAAAAAAATAGAAAGAGGCCGGGCGTGGTGGCTCACGCCTGTAATCCTAGCACTCTGGGAGGCTGAGGCGGGTGGATCGCTCAAGGTCAGGAGTTCGAAACCAGCCTGAGCAAGAGCGAGACCTCGTCTCTACTATAAATAGAAAGAAATTCATTGGTCAACTAAAAATGTATACAAAAAATTAGCCGGGCATGGTGGCATATGCCTGTAGTCCCAGCTACTTGGGAGGCTGAGGCAGAAGGATCGCTTGAGCCCAGGAGTTTGAGGTTGCTGTGAGCTAGGCTGACACCACGGCACTCTAGCCCGGGCAACAGAGTGAGACTCTGTCTCAAAAAAAAAGAAGGAAGGAAGGAAGGAAGGAAGGAGGGAGGGAGGGAGGGAGGGAGGGAGGGAGGAAGGAAGGAAGGAAGGAAGGAAGGAAGGAAGGAAGGAAGGAAGGAAGGAAGGAAGGAAGGAAGGAAGAAATTAATTGGCCAACTAAAATATATAGAAAAAATCAGCCGGGCATGGTGGCGCATGCCTGTAGTCCCAGCTACTCGGGAGGCTGAAGCAGAAGGATTGCTTGAGCCCAGGAGGTTGAGGTTGCTGTGAGCTAGGCTGATGCCATGGCACTCTAGCCTGGGCAACACAGTGAGACTCTGTCTCAAAAAAAAAAAAAAAAAATGGCAAAGTCACCAGATAAAGAGCAGAAATAAGTGAAAAAGAAAGAGAAATTAGCATGGAAGATTGGCCATATAACTCCCACTAAAAGTATTATTCATCAACAACAGAGATGGCAATAACTGTAATCTTTATAGAAACCTCACCTACTGTGTTCTACCATTTTTACTTTAAGTCTTACAACAATCCTATAAGGAAGCTATTCTAAGCATCATTCCCATTTCAGAAATTCAAAAACAAGAATAGAATGAAA
>CAUYRT010048550.1:0-44769 GCA_963574885.1 Lepilemur ruficaudatus
GTGAAGTATGGCAAGAATGGAAAAAGAAACACCACATGTACTCACCATCAGATTGGTATTAATTGATCAACACTTACATGCACATATAGTAGTAACATTCACTGGGTGTCAGACAGGTGGGAGCAGGGATGAGGGGATGGGTATATTCACACCTAATGGGTGCAGTGCGCACTGTCTGGGGGATGAACATGCTTGAAGTTCTGACTTGGGTGGGGCAAAGGCAATATATGTAACCTAAACATTTGTAACCCCCACAATATGCTGAAATAAAAGAAAAAAAGTCTCAAAACAATAGATGCTGGCATGGATCAGAAAGAAAAGAGCACTTATACGCTGTTGGAGGAATTGCAAATTAGTACAATCCCTATGGAAAACACTATGGAGATTCCTCAAATAACTAAAAGTAGACCAACTATTTGATCCAGCAATCCCACCACTGGGTATCTACCCAAAGGAAAAGAAGTTGTTTTATCAAAAAGACTCCTGCACTTGAATATTTATTGCAGCACAATTCATACTTGCGAAGATCTGGAATCAACCCAAGTGCCCATCAAGTCATGAGTGGATTAACAAAATGTGATATATGTATACCATGGCAAGCTTCTCAGCCATAAAAAGGATGAGTTAATGACTTTTGAAGCAGTTTGGAAGGAATTGAAGACCATTATGTTAAGTGAAGTGTCTCAAGAATGGAAAAACAAACATCACATGCACTCTCTAATAAATTGGAAGTAACCGATGAGCACATAAGTACACAGAGGAAAGTAAAAGTCACTGGACTTGAAGCAAGGGGTTGCGGGGAACAGAGGGGCAAAAACTCATGGAATGGGTACAACGAACACTATTCAGGTGATAGGCACATTTATTGCCCTGACTCAAGTCATGTAACAAAAACCATGTACCTCCTTAATATTTTGAAATTGAAAAAAAAATTATGAGAGTCCTCTAGAAGCAATATCCCACGCAGGGGTAAGTGTGACTCCTTTAACTAGTTGGAACATAGGAGTGAGAGAGTGGAACAGCTCTACCTTGAAAGAGTCAGGTTTGCTTAGTGAAGAGAATTGAAAACATGTAATGGAATTAGAAAAACTTAAACAACCCGTGTATTTTTAAAAAGTCAGATTGCTGTTTTTTTTTTTTTTCTAATTTTGTGAGTCCTTTTGCCAATATTTAAAATTTAACTGGTAAGAAGAAATTTTACCTGAACAATCCTATGGTACTCAGTTGAGCCATGGCTTTGCCTAATGTGTAGGAAAGTATTTCCTTACAATTATTATAGAGGAAGAAGAGGAGAAAGTGGAGGAGGGGAGGAGAGGCAGGAGAAGGAGAAGGGTTGAGAGGGCAAGGGAAGGAGAAGGGGAACGGGAAGGAACAGGAAAGGCCTTAGCAAAAGCACAGTTAACAATAGTGGCCTGTTGCCTCTGCCTTCACTCTATTCCCAACCACTTAGCACTTTTTTAGCAGCTTTCAGAGCATTGCAAATATTTTCACAGGATGTTCAATCCCTGCAACAAGGCTTAGCATAATGGCAGTTACCCATAGAGCACTCAGAAGACAATTGTTGATGCCAATGAGATTTGCCTTCCAGATATTATCACTACTTAAATGAGCAGTAAATGTGAGATAAACAGGGTTACAGATTACTGATTTGGGGATAACTGGTAGCTAAGTAAAAAGTAAAGCAAAATGTTGGTTTACTTCCTCTTTTTTATTACTCTATAGTGGATGTAAATGCAAGAGGATGTAGTGAGTTGTGTTAGTCAAGAATAAAACCAATTCCTTCTCAAGCTTACTTTGTGGAGTACAAAGTCATCCTTCCCTGAACATCACTTCTCTTAAGAAGGAGAAATGCTCAACTGTGTTATAGCAGAACTTCATCCCAGATCATCCTCTATTAAGCTTTACAAATGGCTATGAAAAACAGTGGGTAATCCCAATACTTGTGTGTAAAATATGTAAAATAACTTATCTTTGAGGGTTGTCAGGGCTGCAGATTTGGAATTTGGCAGAGTCATCCATGTTCAGTGGCAAGCTATTTTAGGATTTCTTCAAACTTGAGCAGAGTAAGGAAAACGTCACCACGATCATCTGGGTAAAAGTTGAGGAAACACACTTAATTGGATAAAGTTCTGGTTGTTTTGTAAGACCTTTAAGAAAATTGTCTGCACAAAAATTTCTCCCCATTAAAAAACCCCACAAACTAACCTTCCTTCTTAATGTTTTCCATGTTTCTGTTTAAGGTGA
Organism: Lepilemur ruficaudatus; assembly: GCA_963574885.1. NCBI lineage: Eukaryota > Metazoa > Chordata > Mammalia > Primates > Lepilemuridae > Lepilemur > Lepilemur ruficaudatus. Next base: position 2,245 of record CAUYRT010048550.1, read on the forward strand.
ATTCTAAACACTGTTTTTTCTAAATGCTTCTAGCTGATTTTGCCTTTTATAAGAGGGAATGCTTAGTGGGTCAGCAGTGAAGAGAAACGGTTAAGATTGCAACAGTTTATGAACTAGCCTAAATGTGCAGAGAAATGCATGTAGAAAGTTTAAAAGTACTTTCTCAGCCAGAAAATTGTTTGCATTTTAATATATGTACAACCAAATGCTTATTGTTTTATCATAAAACCTCTAATCTTTCATGGCTAAGGACACACCTTTAAGTCCACCTCCCCCACCCTTCTATTACCTTTTTTTCTCATACAAAATTTTGGCATGTAAGTCAACGTTATTTTAAGTATTCCCTCAGATGCATAAAACAGTTGTAAACCATGAGGCAATTCACAAGTTGGGAAAATTGTGTCAGCCTTTCCACTGAAAATTATGTCAGTCATCCAATAATGAAGAATGTGTCTCAGAATCATTGCGTCTTTCTGATCTGCTCCCTAGCATCCTTTGGGTTCACAGACTTTTCCCACAGACATCAGTATGCAACACTAAGAGTCCCTCCACTTCTTCATGCACAGGTTTTTTTTGAGTTTCTTCTAGCAGGCTGCATGCTAACAAAGAAGGCTTGCAGTCTCATTCGCCAGTGACAAATCCCAGGATACATCTACCAGCATCCGGATCGGGGGAGTTAACCTGTATTGCGTTAGGCATCCTCTAATTAGGGAAACACAACTAAAAGCTTGTCAAAGTATATTCCTTTGAGTTAAAGCAAGTAAGATGTGATGCCTTCAAATGTATGCATAATGGATAATTTGCTGGAATCAATTACTAGCCTGCTTTGCATTTGATCATCCATTGTTTATTACTATATAAAATATCTGTATTATTATCACAGAATCCTTCATATTACTATTTTAATTATAATAATAATTACATATAAAGTCAAGGGTAAAAAATATACAAAATATGTTTATTAAAAGATTTGTCACAATTATTTCAGAATGCAACAAAATATTTTTTGGTGATTTTTCCATAAATGCGTTTCAAATGAAATATGTTTTTGATAAGACACAGTGTTTACAGGAAACATTTTCAGTATTTTGTCTTATGAAATTGCTTATTGAAGGTATATCTACATAATTCATATGCAAATTTATTCCATATCCTCATAATTAACTATGTATCTCTATATATTCTGCTCCTCCCCTCCAAAAAAAATATCTGGAAATTCTTGGTACTAGAAGTTAAAAATAAAATAAAAAATTTTTGTTCTATTTCCCTTCTCTGATACTTTTGAAACTCTATCTACTTTGTATTATTTCTTTAATAGCACATTTCAGGATAACTTTTGTATAGGTGTTTTGGTTTTAACTTTAATTAAGGCTGAGTGAAATGCATAAATAATAATGTAGCTTAGAAATGGGACATAACTTCAACAGCAGTAAAACCCATGTTTTATTTGCCTGAGTCTTGCAGGATATATTTTATACGGTTTTCACAAAGCCAATGAAACTTGTAAAATATTAGGTATTCATTGAGCACCTAATATGTGTCAGGCTGTGTGAAGGCAACGAACTTACAAGAATGCTGAGAAATAGAGCTCTGCCCTTTTAGTAAAACTTTTTTACATTTGAGACATTTGCAAAACACAATGTGCTTATTAGGATAAAAGGTATTATTTTAAGAAGAAAAGCTCTGAATAAGGAAGATCATAATGTACCAGCAATAGGTTGATATACCTGATGTTATTGATGGTGCAGCTAACAAAAGAGATAAAATCACTGGGAAAGATTAGTTCAGTGGTTACAATGAAATTGACTATGACTCAAAAGACAGAGAAACTTAATAATAAGTTACATTATAGCTTAAATTCCCAAACAATGATACTCCGTGTGATTTACAAATGAACCAAATGAAGGAGTAGGAATATTATCTGTAGTTATATAAAAGGATGCAAAAGAGACTAGTGTAGATTGGAAAGCCTCTTCTGCCTTGTATCAGGCTAGGTGTACATATGTGTCCATTTAGGCAGGGAATTAAAAAAAATTCATGAATGATTTAAGTCATCACTTTACAATTTAAAACCTAATTCAAGACCAATCTTAACCTATGTTAAAATATGAGCAAAAAATCATAGCACATTTTTTCAAAGTTAGATAGTAGGTGAACTTTTTACCACTTTTTGCCACTTTCAGATACTCAAACTTGTGGTTTTGTGACTACGTTCACAACATGTTCCTACGCACAGAAAAAAAGTAATTTTATGCCTACATGGAAATTTCTGCTTGTATTTTTCATATAGAATATCTATTCAAGTAAACAAATTCAGATTTTGAGGAAACACGCATTGTGAGTTCAATTTAGATATCAGTGAGTGAAAAATTTCTCAAATATCTGGTCTAGTTGAATGACTTAAAACAAACATTTTGGTAGCTAACCAATTCCTATCTCCCAACTTGTTAAATGACATCAATCAATTTCAGCCTTATGAATCCCCCTTAATTCCTTTCATGAATTGTTTGATTAATACATTGCACCATTGCCTTTTGTAAAGTGGAACTAAACTTGAGACAAGTTGAAAAGAAATGATGCTGTGTGCTATTGTTAACTGAAGAACTGAACTTTTAGGTAAAACTGTTGCCCAAGGATGGGAATGCCTGCTTCAAAGAAAAGATAGAATGAATTTAATAAGCTGTTAAAATAGAAATTAAAAAATTAATTAGAATATTAGATCTGTAAGAAACCTTAGTTTTGACTTTGTCTAATCCTTTTGCTTTACATAGACTGGTTGATGCCTGGTCCAGACCATTTTCCAATACATTTCCTTTTATCTGGTCCTCTCCATAGAAGCCAGATGCATCAGAGAGAAATTTCTATTATGAAGAAAAAATGCTGTGCATCAATTTACCAAATGTGATGGGTGGATTAAAGCACCTGAGAGGAGTGCATAGTCAAAGAGGCAGGAAGAAAACACTTCTCAGGATGAAGAATTCTGAAATAATTACTCCTTCTAATGGAACTACGATTTGATAAGTTTCTGATAAGTGTCAAGATCAAATTCTCCCTCAAAGGTCTTGTATAGGTGAGTTCCATAATTGCAAGAACTGTGGCTTTCCAATAGTCTCCTTGCTTCTATTTTATTTTTTAAAGGCTGATCATATTTAAGAAGATTACATAAGTTGCAAATAATGAACGTAAGATAGGAAACAGATGAGATTTTAGCCTTTGATGGTAGGAACCGTGTGTGTATGTGTGTGTGCATGTGCATATTTCTGTGTACATGTGTGTGTGTCATACACATATATATATATTGATATAATAATATAGCTAGATTCTTTAGACTTGAATATTCGTAAAATGTTTGGGATGGAAATTCAGATTTAGTTGTCTATATGATACGATCCTTAGGTATTTATACTAGTTCTTACAGTTTCAAAAAGGCCATTGTGGACTGCTTTTTTTTTTCTTTTTGAGAGCATTGTTTGCTTTAAAATTTTATTTGTCTTTTCAACTAGCCTTTATTACATACTTATTTGACAATTCTTTTTATAGATTTCACAATATCAGGCTTGGAAAGATATAACAACATCCAAAACCTTAATTCAACAGATCATGGAACTGTTCACATGACCTCACTACCTAAAGAAAAAACCCATAAAATAAAAGATGAGCCATTTATGCTTCCCTTTGTCAGATTACCTTGATGTTCTTAACTAGGACCACCTAGCTACCTACTAATCTTTACCTACCTATAGCAAGCAGATCCTTTTCCAAGAAGGTGTCATCTTTGCAGGTTTTATGTGCCAGCCAACACCATTCACTTCAGATTCCCTGGACCATCATATATGGTAAGTAAAATAATTTATTTTCTTATCAATGCTAGTTTTCATATGTTTGTGTAAAAGGATTTTATTTACTGCATTACTTGCTCATTTTTAAGATGTGTTAGTTTCCTCCTCACTCTAAAGTATAGGAGTTTTCTCTTTTTCTTGGGCATATGGGTTTCCTGGAAGTGTCATGAAGGGGGTATATCTAAATGGAGTAAGTCAGAAAAGAACTAAGTGCTCAGGCATACCTCTTATAAGACAATGAATTAAAAAATTCAGGCTGCTGATTAAGCAAAGCTAATCTGCTTGTGGTCCAGCAGTGGGTGGTACTCACATGGTCAGCTAGGCTGTGGGCATAGGCTCAGCATTCTTCTGGCTCCAAAACACATCAGCAATGACTCTCATGAGATCCATTGCTATTTTGGTGTAAAGCTTGGGTTGTGCAAATAGAGACACAGTAGGCGTCTTTTCCTCGAAATACCAAATAGTTTTATCACTAGAAATTTTACACCTCTTCCCTAGATGACCAAGAGAGCTTAAACCTCAAATATTTGTAACATAGCAAAGGATAGGAAGGGGAAAAAAATCCCCTTAACAGAATCTAAAGTTTTACATCTTTCTATTCTCAGAGAAGAGGTCTCTTTCTCTCTCAATTTAAATTTGTACTCTTTAAAAATTTTCTTCTATTTAGAAGCTAGAATGCAACTCTGATCCCTGACTGGTAAGCTGAATGTAATTTTTCCAGTCCCTGCTCTATTCATTCTTGCTTATGAAATTCTATTCCTTAAAGAGATGTTAGAGGTGTTTACCTTATTACTACACCTGTTACAATAAAAATAATATTTTCTTTGTTTTTATAAGATTAAATAACCCAGTCTTCACATCACATTTTCCCAATAGTCCTAGTCAAGCCACTGCCTTTCTGTTGCAGAAATCTGTTTCTCCTTTAACTGTAGACCAAGGAGAGAAGCTTGTTAGGGTGTTTTTTTTCCTGTGTTACTCTATTACAGTACGGTTATGCAAACTTATTTTTTGTTTTATGCTAACCTTAACTATTTCACCGTATTCTTTTTAAAGTATAATTTATCAAAATGTGTGTTATTCTCATTTCCAGGTAAACGCTTCTCCCCGCTTCCCTGTTTCCCCGCGTACAAACACAGACATGCAAACACACACACATTCTGTCTGTACTGACCTCAAGGTCATAACCAAGGAGATAGTCTTCATCTGGTGACAAACGATATAAAAAGCCCCTTGAGGGCTGAGTTTGCAAGCCTGATCTTAAAAGGTGATATTAATGCCATCAAAAAAGAAAGACTCTTTCTTTTGATAGGATCAGAGTGCAATATATGTCATCAAATGAAATTGGACACTTGAGGGCTCTTCATAGCTCATAATTATTGATTGGAATAGCAAACGGAGTAATTTGTAGGCAACTAGCTTGTGACACATTGAAATGAAGGAACCATATGTGAAAATGTGTGAAATTAACAGAAGCAGTGTAACTCCTTCAGCATTTTAGATGAAAAACACATGCAGTTTGAAACTTCAGATTTGCTATTTCAAAGACCCTAAGAGCGTCTGTTAGGGATTGCATGATCTAATCTCTAACACAGCACACGCAGTCAGCTTTTCAGCATGTCACACCATTGCTAAGTAAAGAGCCAGAAAATGAGCAGGCAGGTCACTTTTCACCTCATTAGCACAGCAGGAGGGGGCTCTGGAAAACAAGATGCCAGCAGAAGCCTTGGGGCTTGCTAGTATCTCTTTTGAATAACAGAGACAGGACCCAGCTGTGTACTCCTTCTAACTCTGCACTTCTGTTCTTTCCCATGCAACCTTTTCCCTTTTTTCTGACCTTTCATCAGTTTGACCCCTGTAGTGTTCATAAACCACCACGAAGTCTTATCTGTGGAATAGTAATTAATCCTTCTTTTTCATCATGGTAGATCTTAGTTTTAACACAATTATATTCAATGTGAAATGAATACACAGTCTTTCATGTCCTTGACCATATTGAAACTTGGAGTCCTTTGGACACAAACATGGAGAAGGTAGTGAGAGAGTAGAATTTATTTAATTCTCTGACCTGCTTCTTACAAAAATTATCAAATCAAAGTTTAATTTCTGCCCTTTGAGATTTGTTTTTATTTCCTTCATCTTTACTTTTTTTTTTTTTTTTTTTTTTTGAGACAGAGTCCCCTGGGCTAGAGTGCTGTGGCATCAGCCTAGTTCACAGCAACTTCAAACTCCGTCAAGGTATCCGACTGCCTCAGCCTTCTGAGTAGCTGGGACTACAGGCGCACACAACCACACCCTGCTAATTTCTTCTATATTTTTAGGGTCTCACTTTTGTTCAGGCTGGTCTCCCCCTCCTGACCTCAAACAATCCTCCGGCCTTGGCCTCCCAGAATATTAGGATTATGGGTGTAAGCCACTGCGCCTGGCTGATCTTTACCCTTCTTCATCAACCTTATCATCATCATGATGACATTTTCATGAGTTTTTTTTATTTTATTTTTAATTTTTTGTTTGTTTCTTAGAGACAGCGTTTCACTCTGTCACCCAAGCTGGAGTGCAATGGTATGATTATAGCCCACTGAAACCTTAAACTTTTGGGCTTAGGTGATCCTCCTGTCTCAGACTACAGGCATATGTTACTACACTCAGCTTTTTTGTTTGTTTGTTTGTTATGTTATCCAGGCTCGTCTCAAACTACTGGGCTCAAGGAATCCTCCTGCCTTGGCCTCCCAAAGTACTGGGATTACAGGCATTAGCCACCACACCCAGCCTCATCAGTCTTGATTCCTGGGTGACTGCAATGGTGAGATTTCTCCTGCCAACTCACAACAGACAAACAAAACAAAAAACACAACTTTATATTTTAGGTCATTAAATTTGGGGATTATGTGTTATATAGCATAATGCAGCTGATCAGAATAATAAAAGAGCTAGGATTTATTGGGCGGTGGGGGATTGCCCCAAGCATGGTGCTCAATGGTTTATAATCAGTTATCTCAATTAATCCTCATAACAATCATGTGAGGAAGGTACTATTTCAGAGTGAGAAAACTGGGATTTGTCTTTAATGTTTTCACATTTCTCATACATCATTTCGGAATTAGTTTTCTTCATTGTTTCCTCTAGCCACTGTTGCAATGACCAGTTCCCAAAGGATGTTGATGGGCTTGACAAAGGTGAAACCATACCATGCCTTGGCTAAACATACCTCTCACTTCTTGCTCTTAGCCTTCTCCTGCACCACAGTGTGGGGCAACCACAGCTGCACTTTCGTGCAAGCATAAATCAGAGACATGTAACCAGGATATAAACCAATAAAGTCCAATAGTATTAAATGCCTGTGCATCTATGCCTGACCCTTGGGGATCAGGATACAATGGGAAATGTACTCCTTCACTTTTCCCCTTTTGTAGACAGTACTGAGACACATCTCATAGAGTTCCTCAGAAGGTCTAAAGTCAGTATCCAACTTGCTAAGATGTTCGTAAACTGGCTTTCCTTCCTTCCCTTTTACTCCAATTGTCTTGCATGCCTTTTCCCTTGGATCAGACAGATGAGCAAACTACTGGCATATAAGCCTTCATCTCAGACTCTGCTTTGGATAGAATCAAGAATAAAACACTAAGTAACTAGCCTAAGGACACACAGTTTCTGTGGTAAATCTAGGATCAACAAAGACTAGGGGCAGAATACATGTCCCCAACCACTACTAGGCAGTATTTTAGTATGTGTTATCATTTGCATTATTTTTTGTACCATAAAAGATCCTATAAGCAACTGGCCCTTCTTTGGTGCTTTGTATCACAGAAAGCAAGAGTGGGAATGTCCATCATCTACGTGTTTTAGAGCATGAGAAGCATGTACATAATTTAAAATTTTATAATAGTCACATTAAAAGAAGCAAAATGAAATGATTGTAGTTAATTTTATAATGTTTTATTTAATCTATTAAAAATATTATCATTTCAATGTATAATACATATGAATAATTATTAAGAAGGTATTTTAGCTATTTTTGTTTTCATACTAAGTCTGTGAAATCAGGTGTGGATCTTACAACACAACTCAGTTTGGTCTAGCCATATCTCAAGTGCCCAATAGCCTCAGGTGGGCAGCAACTACAATATGGGACAGTGTAACCAGTTCTAAAGCTTACCGGTTTTGCTTGTAACTTAATTTTTATTTCAGTCACAGTTTATTTTATCTGTTATATAGGAGGATATTTTTTTCTATAGCTCTCCAAATATGTTTAATCATTTGAAGAAATATTTTTTCACATCAATAGTTTTTTATTTTTTCTGATTCATTTTTAAAAACTGCATTATTCAGCTATTTTGGAAATTGAATAGTTAAAAAATTAAAATATGATTTTGGAAAAAGGAAAAAAACTGTCTAATGTAAACCTATAGTTACTTTTTGCCAAATGTACCTATTATTTGAGCATTGTACAACTTTAGGACAAACTTGCAACACAAATGCATCAGATGATGCATATTCAGGGTTTAATCCTAGGATTATCTATTTAAAACATATTCCAGAAATACAATGAGTTTATAAGTTGAAATCATCTACATTATTTAGTGCCCTGAACAATAATGTACTAAGGTGGTCTAACATCTTGGAAGAGGTATTATACTAATACAGCCACTTTTAAAGTGAAGGAACAGTTCTACTTGAAGAATTATTTTATCTAGTTTTTAAAATATATTTTCTGCATTGAAGCTCACTTGTCTGTAAAATTCCTATGAGTACCTACCTCATAAGACTGGTGCAATAACTAATTAGGTAATACACGGAGTCCCTTAGAACTGTGCTTGGTACCTAAATAATCCTTCAGTAAATGTTGGGGTTTTTTTTATTATTATAATTCCTTTTTTTATTAGAATGTATTTTCTTGAAAGGAAAATTACTGTAGAAATCCAACTATTTTGAGTATTAACACGTATAAATTGTTCATAAAAGAAATTATGTAAAGAAGTACACTGGTAAATACATATATACTTTTATATAAATCATACTTTTCTCTATCAAAACATATAAGGTTAAAATTATAAAATAATAAGGAATAATTCACAATTTTCTATCTTCTACCATTTCTTAGTAAAGAAAAACATTTTGACATTGTGATATCAGTTTAATTTTTATTTCAATGTACTGTCACTTCCTTGTAAAACCTATATATATATTTGGGTAATTTCAACTTCTTACCTACCCTTTGCAGTTTGGTCAGAGAATACTTAAATTCTGGCAACTTTTCAGAAAAGGATTCACGGCTGAGAATTGAGTTGATGTTATACTGGAACCTATCTGGTTAGATAAATTGATCACGTGTGATTTTATGTGTTCATAAATATCAGCGTGTCTTTTAAGGCAGTGGTGAATGGAGGGCAGCGAGAGTGGTATAACTGCCATCTGTGTGAACTATAGATTATCAGTAAGCACAAGAAAAGTAGTAAATTTTCTTAAAAGGCAGTAAAGACCTAGACCTTGACATATTGTTTGATAGAATAGTTCAGCAATTTGTTGGCCCCACATTTTTTTACTATTGCTGATTGTATAGTTGGTGGGTAGGATAAAACTTGGCAAGTTGGGAAAACGGAGCTTTTACAGTTTGTAGGAAAGAGGATTTAATGTCACTACAAGTAAATGGATAGTTCCTCATATGCAATTTTGGTACCACAAAGAAAGCAATCATTCTTACACTGGTGGAAGATAGCTTAAACTGGGAAGTTACAGCATCCATTATTCAGTAGTTTGGGAGCTGCATTATTTTCTACAAACCAGTCATTATTACCGTAATTTTTTTTCAGATGCGTTGCAAACTTCCCGTAGAACCGATCCAATTGTGAAACACCACATTGAATTTATAAGAAGAATTCCAACATCCTTGGAGTTTCCAGAGTCTTCCAGGGATGCCCTCTTGCTCCCCACAAAGAGTTTTATGTTAAGATGGTCTGAAGTAGGATATTCCTCCCAACTTAGAATTTCTCTTGGGGTAGTACTTTGAGCACTTTCTAATGCTCTTAGCCCAGGTTGCATGACAATCTTTTTTTTCATCTAGCTCTGAATTAGAAAGCATTCATTTCCAGTAAATAGACCCTTAACTGAAATGGTAAGAAGATCCGGCACTTTAAAAAGAACAAATTAAGCAAAAAACACTTCCTTCCTTCCAGTCAGCTGTCAAGATCAAAAGCATCATCTGTAAATAAAAGTGGTATAGAAAATGTCCAAATGTGTTTATTTTCTAATTTTAACAAGCATACTGAATGGACAATAGATGGTACAGCTATTGTGCTAGTAGGTCACAACACATTATTGCTCAAAGACATGCTTACTTTTTTTGTCTACCCACTCTATAGTCAAAGAATAATGGCACAAATACTTTCATTATTAATAAAATAGGAGACCTAATTATTGCCATTGACTGAAATGCTCCTGACAGTCTCATAGAGTATCTTCTACAATTAAAAATTAATCATATAGCCTGCATATCAGCATGTTTACTAGTTTGGAATCAATTTGATTCCCACAGCAGTGCCAGGTAATAATACCAAATGTTTTTCTGCAGAAAATTTAAATGCACATAAGACATTGGAAAGGTGCTGCTGGTTTAAACCAGATGTACTAAAAAGACTTGCTGCAGAGCTACAAACAGACTGATAACCAGTTGGTCTAAGTCCAGCTCACTTCTCTTACTAAGGATCTTTACTTATAATGTTTTTATTTCACGAAGTTACCCCACATTTTTTTTGTAACCCAAAAAATGTAGAATAGAACATCAAATTATGTTACACAATGGAACATGAGTAAACAGACAAAAAAAAAAAAGAATATAGAAAATAAACAAGTAGAAATAAAACATTTGTCAGCTGCTAGGACATATGAAATCACCTTCATTATGCACTAAAGGCCAAAGACCCTTAAATTCTAGGACATCCCCAAAGGACATTAAAATTATGAAGCTTTAGCAGTTAATTAAGAGATTCAAATATCATATCTTCTCAATAATCTGATGCAGAGGCGTGTAGAGAATCTCACAAATGATATATTTGCCAAAATATAATGTGATACAGACTGTGGATTTGATTACCTTTTCATTTCTATTTATTGTGTGGTTGATTTCATTTTATTAGTATAGGCTTCGGTCTTGCTTCTAAATGATTGGTGGATGATCTCAGAATTCCTATGAATAAATTCCCACATCAAGGAGAATCTTGGAAGGAACTGTGGAAAGACTTCTGAATACCCCAGGACAAATCAGAACCCATTATAAGGAAGAACCCATGACGACTAAAAAAACAAACTGAGTTCTAGAATTCTGAAAGTCCACACAAAAATTCCCGTGTGACTATAGCTTTGAATAAAGCTAAAAAATTATATGAAGGATTGGGCTCTGACCGCCAAAGCAATGACATATTGATCTTCTTTAGAATAAGTATTGTGAGTTCTTTTTAATCATGTGCAAATTTAAGTCTGAGTTCTTGCATAATGTATAAAAATCTGCCAATGAAAAATTGCTGTATATATAGAATTTTAGGAAGGAAATTCAACTTAAATTGACTTAGATTTATCTGGAAATGTTGCATATCTATGTGGTTCAACCCCTGCATTCCTCCATTTTTCTTTGAAACCAATTAGTTCAGATGACTTCTGGAAACTATTTTTGTTCAATATACATCTCAGTGTAAAAAGTCATAAGTTTAAAAAAGATGATAGGCCATGTACTATATTCACAGAGAGCTGAATGTCCTGCATAGTGAGAAAAGTGAGCAAATACAACTTAAATACTCAGAATGTAACTCTGAGCTTGAGACCGTCTAGGGCAAGTTATTGCAGATTATAAATCAGTGGAGTATTGGGAACATACCATTTTTATATTCTCCCCTAAAAAAAATCTGAATCTAGAATTAAATTGGGAATCTATATGTGGTTGTTTACTAGCAATAATAAGATAAACAATAAAATGTTCCTTGTGGTGGTGGAATGTAAAACCAAAGAGCAAAGAATAGTATTGAGTGATCTAAGGTAGATAATAATTTAAAATATCATTAATAAAAATTGAAATCTGCATCTGGAATGTCTCTAGGCAGCTAGTAAGTCTCCACCTCTGGGTTCAGATCCAGGAATGGAGTAGAGTTGGATTTACTAACAAGAGCAAAGCAATCCATACTTTAAAAGTTCTAGACAGGTTAACTAAGTAGAGAGATGAGGTAGAAACAGTTATCACTCTCAGAGAACAAATGATTAACCTGAATTCCTGGCAAGGCTGTTGAAGATGAATCTCACAACATGAGCTAGGGAGTTTGTTATTGCTTCCTGACATGGTTTTCCCTCCACAGTGGGAGTGTAGTGGAGAAATGTAGAATCTGAGAGAAGGAACCTGACAATACTTTTTTTTTTTTTCTGTAGTCTTTAATGATGCGGAACTCTCTCCTACACTTTGGGTAATTTTGCCAAATATATAAATAATGCTTATGTGTCTTATAGTGTGTGATGTCCAAAGCAGTTTGGAACTCTACCTGATAAATGTGAGCTGTCTTCACAAATTTCCAATGTTTGAGAATTAAAAAATATAAAAATATAAAGGTATAAAACCAACCTTCTAAAATAATATGGAAATCAGACATTCATGAGAGCAAACATATAACCTACAGAATGAGAGAAAATATTTGCATGCTATGCATCCAATAAAGGGCTGAGAACTAGAATCCATATAGAACTCAAGCAAATCAGTAAGAAAAAATCAAACAACCCCATTAAAAAGTGGGCAAAAGACATGAGCAGAAACTTTTCAAAAGAAGATAGACTAATGGCCGACAAGCATATGAAAAAATGCTCAACATCTCTAATCATCAGAGAAATGCACTCAAAACTACAATAAGTTGTCACCTAACTCCAGTGAGAATGGCTTTTATCAAAAAGTCCCCAAACAAATGTTGGCATGGATCCTGAGAGATAGGAACACTCATACACTGCTGGTGGGACTGTAAACTAATACAACCTCTGTGGAAAGGGAAAGATGGGAAGATGGGGAATAAAGAAAGTAATATGGAGTAATTTATATGCTTGACAAAATTACCCGAAGTGTAATAAAAGTGGCAAGAATGGGTATCCTTGCCTTGTTCCTGGTATCAAAACAAAAACTTTCATCTTCTTATTGCTGGGCATAGTGTTTCCTGTGGGTTTCTCACATAAGATCTTTTTTGTTGTTGTTGTTGTTGAAATACATTCCTTCTGTACCTAAATGTTAAGGATTTCTTGCATAAAAGGATGTTAAGTTTTGTCAGGTGCTTTTTCTGTATCTATTGAGATGATCATATGATTTTTAGCTTTCATTCTGTTAATGTAGGGCATCACGTTTATTGATTTACATATGTTAAATCATCCTATATTCCAGGGGTAAATCTCACTTAATTGTGGTGTATGATCACTTTAATGTGCTGTTGAATTCAGTTTGTTAGTATTTTGTTGAGGATCTTGCATCTATCTTTATCAGGAATAGTGACGTATAATATTCTTTGCTTGTATTGTCCTTGTCTGACTTGGGGAGCAGGGTAATAATGATCTTGTAAATGATGCTTGGAAATGTCCCCTCTTTTAAAATTTTTTTGAAAGAGTTTGAGAAGAATTGGTGTTAATTCCTTAAATATTTGGTAGAATTCACCAATGAAGCCATCAGGTCTTGAGCGTTTATCTGTTGGGAGGTTTTTATTGCTGATTTAATCTCCTTATTCATTATTGGTCTGTTTGGATTTTTTATTTCCTCAGGATTCAGTCTTAGGAGGTTGTATACTTCTAGGATGTCATCCACTTCTTCTAATATGAACTATTTCTATTTATCTGCTTGGCTATTTTCCTTTTGGGGTGTTTTCTTTTCAGATTTGTTATTAAAGTCCTTTAAAAATATTTAAGTTACTTTTGATCATACCTTTTGTTTTCATTGATCTTTGAATTTTATTTGTGATAATTTAAATCTTAGTGTAGTAAACATCATTTTTTTTATGATTCCCCACTTTCTTTTCTCTTTTCAACCAATATCATTTATGAGTTTTTCAACTTCTTTGAAAATTTTTATACCCACAGAAAAACTGAAATAACAACATAGAACAGTGTAATGAATGCCTGTGTATATTTTGCCTAGACTTAATAATTTAAACTCTTTTGCCACATTCATCTTCTTTCCATATCCCCCCATCTCCAGTATCTATCTCTTTTCTTCTCTCTCTCTCTCTCTGTCTTTCTCTGTCTCTCTCTTTCTCTCCCCCTACCCCTCAACACACACACACACACACACATACACACACACACACAGTCATTTGAAAAATCTTTGGCATATTTCTAAGAATAAAGACTTTCTAAAGTATATAACACAATGCCACTGTCATATACAAGAATTTAACACTGACAAAATAATACAATATGAAATATAGTTTATATTTCAATTACTTTATTTAACCACAACATTTATTTTATATATATATATATTTTTTTTTTTTAAATTTCCCATCTGAAAGGTAAACAAAAGTCAAACATTAATTACATTGGATTGTGACAGCTCTTTAATACTCTTCACTGTAGAACAGTACCTGGGTCTTGTCTTGTCTTTTCTTTGGTTTTCTTTTCTTCTCTTCTCTTCTTTTTTTTCTTTCTTTCCTGTAACATGACATTTTGAAAAGTCCAGGATAGTTGACTCATCAAATATCCCATATGTTTGATGATTTCTTTGTGATCAGAAGATCAGATTCAGGTCAAATAATTTGAACATTATGCTAAATAGGTGACAGTTTGTACTTCCCGTTGCACTGTATCAGTAAATGTATAACGTAGTTTGTCTCATTACCGGTAATCTTAAATTTGGATATCATTTTAAAATATTTTCCACCAGAATTCTTCTTTCTAAAGGTGTCCTTTCCTTTCAGTAATAAATAAGCCATCTATAGAGCAATAATATAAGACTGTAAAAATATCCACAGTTTTATTAATTAATAGTAGTGCTTAATCAGTTATTACATTGGTGGTTAAAAATGGTGATTTTCTAATTCTATTTTTTCTCTACATTTATTAGCAGACTTTATTTTAAAAACAAAAATGTGTCTTCTCTATTCTTCCTCCCCTATTTTGTGTGTCACAAAAGATTAATGGACTTTTATTTTAGTCAATGTTTTATAATCTCATCATTATTTTCATGCTCAGATTGTCCCAAATTTGGCCACGGGGTTTCCCTTCAAACTGGATGAAGATGTTTTCATTTTTCTTTGAGATCTTCCTTGCTTTCTGGCAAAAGAAGTTATTCCTGACTCAATTAATTTTCCAAAGAGTCCTAGTTTCTTTTAATGGTAGTTAGAAACTTAATCAGATACTGCCATGTATACACACGGCTACTATAATTTCATTGCTTCAACATCCTTTCAGAGAGCATATCTATAGGGATATATCTAAGCATATCTCCATATTAATAACTTCAATTGACATCTAACACCCTGGGGTTCATTCTTATTCTTTTTCATTCCATATCTGTATGTCTCTTCACCTATGGTAGTAATTCTGGCTACTAGAAACATGATCATAATGATTTTGGCTGTATCATACAATAAAACAAAAAATTTAAGAGATGCTCTATAAATATCGTGATAAAAATAAACATACTAAATAAACTTATTATGTGAGTCACAAGTATGTTTGCCACGGTTCTTTCTGTTTTTTGACTATAGCCTACTAAAAAGTGTGCAATTAGGATTCTGTGCTCAGTGATTTTGGTTTAATTTTAATTTTAGTATTTTCTTTTTTCTTCCTTCATTTAATTTTATTTTTAAATATATAAAACATTTATGTTTCAAAAAGCAAAACTCAATATGTTTTCTCAGAGCAGCCCCGTTGCCAGACTTATTCCTCCTCCTCTATTCCCCTTCTCCCATTTAGGTACAATTGTCTGCAGTTTCTGGTTTATCCTTGCTGAATTTCTTTTTGCTTGCCCAATGGTGCATGCAGACACACACCAGACACACACACACACACACACACACACACACACACACACACACACTCACCCGGCCTTCACCCTAGACTAATTAAATCAGAACCCCTGGAGAAGGGTTCTATGAATACATTTTTAAAAAACAAACTTCTCAGATAATTTTAATTTGCAGCCAAGGCTGAGGGAAAATATTTTAAAGTTTTTCAACTATGCCTTCTGTAAAACCTGGTACAGGCTGTTGCCCTCCTTCACAAGATTCCCACTGCTTCTGCTTCAGCAAATATTCTTCCTCCTTGGCAGAGTGCTATTCATGGCAGAAGTTTTCTCATCACTTCCTAGCCTCACAATGATGAAATTGTCAACAAGAAAGTCAAGAGTGTATTCAATTCCTTACTTTTAGTTGAATAAGACAACCATCTGCTTTGGTTGCAGTTTTCATCAGTGTGTATTTGTTAAAGGAAAGAATGTTTGAATAAATGTATAAACGGGTACAAACATGAATTAATCAGTGAACAGCCTTGTGACAGTTCTCTTTTATGCTTCATGAACCAATCATTCATTCCCTCAATCTCCACAAATAACTTAACGTAAACTACTGCAGTGATATCACTGCTGCTCTTTGATTCTAATACCCTCTCCCACAAGTTCTCCAAGGATGTTTTGCTGTATGACCTTGGAAAATATCAATTAACGTCTCTAAGCTTCACCTTTTATAGTGTAGGTTGTAATAATTGTGCCAGGACTCTTTTGAAGATGTTTATAAAATTGCATACTCAGTCCTTTAACTGACTTTAAGGTGATACATCCATATAATAACTATTAGGAACCACAGAGCAATGACACCTGAAAGGTCACATTTATGTCTCTGTATTAAAACCATCGCTGTACTCCTTATGTTATTAACACTCTGAATTGGTTTGTAGAGATCTAAGGCCATTAGTATTATTTTCTAATTATCATGAGGATTTTCTTTAGTTTACTTACTTTATACTATGATGTTTTCCTTTTCAATATTTCAACTGATTTCCTTGGAAATAATTATAATGTTGCAAGTTTAACATTAAAACTTGAAATAATGAACAGCCTATGATGTTATATTTTTAAATTCTGTGTTTATGCAAAAGTCCCAAAATAAAAATAAAGGAAGTGAAAAATAGAAATTTTTAAAAATACCACAAAAAAGTATTTTGATCTTTCAGTTACCAGAATCAAAAGAATTAAGGTATTGCATTAGGGCTTAAGTAATAAAAACATTAGATTGATCAGCATTAGGTTGATTATATAGAAATGTAATGTGATATATACAGAGGCTAGATGAGAGAAATATTTGTAGGTTCCTACACACATCACTTTTTAAAATTTATTTATTTTACTCTTTTTTTTTTCCTTCTTCTTCCTTGTTTTTTTTTTTTTTTTTAATGTTAAATTCTCCTTCTCCCAACCAGTCAATTGGTAGTTTTCTTTCAGAGCTGCGATGAAGGACTTGTTTTAGGTATGAAAAAAATACCTTTTTCTGTATTATCTCTTTCTAAAATATTCAGGGACATTCTTGATAAGGCAGGGGATGTGAAGCTTTTATAAAACAAGAATCTTTACAATTTCAGGCTTGTGAAATAACCTATAAATAAGAGCCTATGTCTACATTCCAGACAAAATAATTTTTGTTGATAAGACACCAATGCAAATATTACAGATTACATTGATTAGTCTGTATTCTGAATATAATGGCTAAATACTCAAAATCAAGTCCAGCATCATTGACCATGTGACCTGGGCAGTCACATAGGTCCTCGAACTCAGAAGAATCCATACTTGATTTAAGGTTCTGCTGTCACTGTATTGAAATTTTTAATAATTTTTAGCAAGGATGTCACATTCTCATTTTTCATTCGGCCCCATAAATTATGTAGCTAGTCCTATTCAAAATTAATTATTCAAAGATACTTTTTAAAGGAAGGGTCAAATAAAGATTAAGAAATCAATGTTATGAAAGTATTGGTGTAATCAGCAGCAGGGTCTTAAAAATCTACATAGTTCCAGTGCATGCAAAACATAACCAAAAAAAATTGGTAGTAACTCTGAGGGGCCATCCCTAGCTGCAAATGATCACCATATTCCATAAGCTCACAAAGTGACATAGAGAACATAAAAAATGTAGTTTTTCTTCCAGTACACCTAGAAACAGAAAGGGAATTTGAGAAAAGAACTCAAAACTTGAAAAATTCAGATTAAAAAATGTTTTTTTCATTGAGACTTAGAGAAAGGGAGGGGGGGAAAGAGAAAGAGAGGGAAAAAACAAGAATTCATGCCTTTCTCTCTAAATATTCAATAGGTAAAAAATTACCTATTTATTCCACAAAAAAAGACCTACTTTAAGGTAAGATAACTGTTAGAATAGTTATTGGTTTTTGTCTCATGAGAATAGCAATAATAGCTAATGTGGCATTGTCTTCTTGTGTCAATCATTGTTTTAAGTGCTATGTCTGTATTAACTCATTTAATCCTCTTGAAATCTTATGATATAGGTACTAGTTATTATTGTCCAGGTTAGAGAAAAAGGAAGGCGTGGAAAGGTGAAATAATTTGGCAAAACCATGGTCAATGTTGGAAGCAGAGTTTAGCCTGAGAATGGATGACAGAGCCCAGGCTTTAACCAGTACACAGAGCATTGCCTCTCCAACGTAAGTAGGCTTTGACTAGAAAATTGTGAAACTTTTTTTCTCATGTCCCAAGACTGTAATTCATTTCCCAATAATAATTTTTAAACCCATGGATTCTAGATATTGTGCCCTTAAAAGAGTCTTTCCGGGAGAAAATATCTTGTCTCAGAATAAATGCAGAATTGATTTCTTTAGTTTCATCACGCCAGCTCAAACAGCACATTTTTACAGATGGGATTAGTCATTGTCTAATGGTTCTCACAGGACTCTTTCTCTCAACTCGACAGTCTCC
The DNA here is from genome assembly GCA_963574885.1 of Lepilemur ruficaudatus. Classification (NCBI taxonomy): domain Eukaryota; kingdom Metazoa; phylum Chordata; class Mammalia; order Primates; family Lepilemuridae; genus Lepilemur; species Lepilemur ruficaudatus. The sequence continues at coordinate 21,007 of CAUYRT010048550.1, forward strand.
AGATTGAGGGAAAACATGCATGGCAAAGGTGATAATATTAGCTTAGACTTTTCGTCTGCCTCAGCCTCTCCCCTCTGCCAATAAACAGACTTTAGTCTCTGGGGCCGTCAAATGAGCAGCTTCACAGATGCTAAACTTCCTGCAAATTAAGCACATGTAGGGGGGAAAAATTACAATTACAGCAAATGCCACCCTGCTAATGGTTTCAGTAGGGACATTAGTGAATTAAACGGGTGTGGGAAACTAAATCTCTTAATTTCACTTCTGTCAGTGTGGCAAAGTATCCAAGTTTTATAATTTATTTAGCTTTTGTTTGTACCACAGTGGACTTTTCCTATAAATCAATTGACAACATCATCCTTTGTTTTATTCTTTAAAATGATAGACTGTTTGTGTGGCTGTCTGGTTGGCCACTCAGAGCTGACCTCTGCTCCAGCCAACTGCTGCAATTAGTTGATGGATAATTCAGCATATTTTTATACCTGTCAAGCCAGCTTTATACCAACATCTGCCTTGACAATTCAGAGAGAGAGATCAGTGCATGTTTACTCAGGTTCATGTGAAAATGGAAAATCTAAGCAGTGCAGGTTAATTGTCCAAATTAACAGCCAGGTGTAATGGCTTCACTGTGTTTCCATCACCTGCCACTTTCTCTAGCCAGGGGATTCTTTTTTTTTTTTTTTTTATCATTTTTTGTTCTCTTGTCAATGATGTATAGCACAATCTTTAATTGAAGAAATTGATTCATCTGTAGCTGGTGAATGAGATTCAACATGGCAATAGGCAAAATCCTCGAAATGGGATATGTTATGTGAAAACATGTGGCTTTGTCAGCTGTGTTTGGTAAAGAACCTAATGGGAAGTTTCTTATTTCTTTGAAGACTTATTAAAACAATGTATTCATCTCATGGGTTTCTAATATTTGAAATAATTCTGAATACTCCCTTGCAAGCAAAATGCAATGATATTGGAAATCAATATATTTCCCTTTTCCAAAGTTTTTCTATAGCACCATCCAGAAAGTTGTTTGAAAATAATATTTTTTTTCCATTGTAGCTTGTGGCATCAAATTTTATGTTTGGTATATGCAGTTTTGGCTTTTTAATAGAGGTGGAATAAGATGCTCCACAGTGTGATATAAGGTATCTGGAATCTCAGGTAACCACAATTTAGTTCTCCCACACCTCACTAATACAATGCATATACACTGACAATTTTTATCTTGCTTTTAGTGACAAATTCAGTTAGATAACCCTCATAGCTCTTTCCAATTGTAAAATTCCATGGCTTGGTGGTCAGTCTGTGAAGCAGTGGGTACATAATAATCATGTAGAAGTACATGTTGAAAATGAAGATTTCTAGGATACTCCCTCAGAGAATCAGTTTTTAAAGGGCTATGAAAAATCCAAGAGATCTGCATTCTAACAAGTTTTCCAAGAGGTGCTAATTCAGGTCTTCTGCAAATCATATTTTGAGAAACATTGCCTCAAGGTCATTTGAGATCCCTGCAACTTTCCCTTAGTCCTCTATCCCTCCTTATCATCTTCATAGTCATTCAAGTTTATGAAGCAACAAGAAGTTTCAGAGCACTGCAGTTGACATCAGACATAGAAACATGCTGAACACCTGATAACTACCACTGAGAGATTACAGTCAGATTTGGGAGGATAGTCACAGATGAAAACCTGTGTAAAATAATGTAGTGAAAATTAAGTCCTAAATGAATGGTACATACAAAAATGCCAAGGGAGTTTCATAAGAAATGGACCACTTAAGGTCACAGATGTCAAGGAAGACTTCCTGGCAGAAATGGGACTTCATTTCTTCTTTAAAGTAGTAGCTGGACAAAAGGGAAATGAAGCTTGAGAGCAACAAAAGGCATGAATAAATAGAGATGAAGATGCATATTGATCAGCTACCAGGAAGCTAAGATAGGGGGATTCCTTGAGTGCAGGAGTTTGAATCCAGCCTGGGCAATATAGGGAGACCCCATCTCTAAAAAAATAGGTGTGTATTGAATATTTGGGGAGGAATGATGGGATAATCTTCATTAGACGTCTATGGTTAGAAGGAACAAAAACCAATTAAATATAAAAAAAGAAAAGATGATAATGACTGTAAAAAAATTGAAGTTTGAAAGACTTCAGCATCCAAGATGCTTCCCTTCAAGGGTCATGTAAACATGAGATCTTTTCTTCTGTCGGTGGGATTTCTTTAATCTGTTCGTTATTTTCTGTCATTTTCTCTCACTGTGGATTAATTTAGTCCCTACTTCAAAAATAGCATGCATATTTTTGTAGAGTTTAATGAACCATCCATCTATACCATAGTTTCTTGTTGAACAATATAGGCATAAATCTTTATATCATCAAGTAAATTCAGAATTTCTGTGCGTGGGTGAGGGAGTGTGTCTGTGTGTAATGTATGATTTAACTAAGAACTAGAACACAGATTTTATTAGTATAACACTAATAGTTTTTAACAACTGGGATAAAATTATATGAATCAAGTAATATGTAATTTTTATATTTGTAATTATATTGACAGATAATTGGTTGTTTAGAAATAAATTAATTCATCTCAGTAACAGATATGTTTGAACTGATTTTAAAGGCCCTAGGGAAGAGCCAACCACAGCCTAAAGTACCTCTTTTTTCTTCTTCTTCCTCCTTCAAGTAAACTAATTCACTTATCTCCCCTTCTTCTATCCCTCTCCATCAGTATAAAAGCAGGCTGAGTTCACATCTTCCTTTGTAGAGGATCAGAGACTGAGATTCTGAGAAAAGTGGACAAAATTTCCACAGATGGCTGCACAGCTGGAATAGTGAGTGTGGGTGGGCAACAGCAGCACGGTACAGAATACGACTGTTTTGCAACAAAGGCTATAGGCAAGAAAAGTAACCTTAAATGTATGTAGGAAAAAATATTTTGGCAGTAAGAAATAAGAAAGTGCTCAGTTCTACTAAGTGAAGTATGACAAGAATGGAAAAACAAACACCACATGTACTCATCATCGACTTGATATTAACTGATCAACACTTAAGTGCACATATAGTAGTAACATTCATTGGGTGTTGGGCAGGTCGGGGGGGGGGGAAGGAGATGATGGGTATATACACACCTAATGGGTGCAACCTGTCTGGGGGATAGACATACTTGAAGCTCTGACTCGGGTGGGACAAAGGCAATATATGTAACGTAAACATTTGTATCCCTATAATATGGTGAAAATTTAAAAAAAAAATTAAAAAAAAAAGGAGCCTGTATGTGTGTGTATATGAAAAAGACTAAAAGAGAACAAAAAACTATTCCTTAATTCTCCAAAGAAACATATACACTGTTCTGAGAATATGCATACTACTAATTGGAAGAGAGTATTTTCTTCTACCAATTTTTTTTTTTTTTTTTTTTTTATACAGAGTCTCACTGTGTTGCCTGGACTAGACGGCTAGAGTGCTGTGGCATCAGCCTAGTTCACAGCAACCTCAAACTCCTGGGCTCAAGCAATCCTTCTGCCTCAGCCTCCCGAGTAGCTGGTACTACAGGCATGTGCTATCATGCCCGGTTAATTTTTTCTACATATTTTTGGTTGGCCAATTAATTTCTTCCTATTTTTAGTAGAGACGGGATCTCGTTCTTGCTCAGGCTGGTTTCGAACTCCTGACTTTGAGCGATCCTCCCACCTCAGCCTCCCAGAGTGCTAAGATTACAGATGTGAGCCACCAAGACAGGCCCTTCTACCAATATTCTAACATTCTCTCTCCATTATTAGATGACCTTTTACTATGTACTGATCACAGTAATAAGCCTTTTCTTTACATACATTGTCCATTTTCTTTTTTAATCCTATAGCAAAGCTTTGAGAGAGGTGCTAAGATCATCTTCCACATTTTACAGATGAGTGAATATTCTACCAATAATATAGGCCAGATCTCAAATTTAAAAATTTTTATCTGTGACACTATAGACTTTTAAGTTATTTCTAAGCACCCAATTGGCCTTTAAATAGAAAAGGACACCAAAAAAAAAAAAAAATAGCTTCTATACACCTCCAAAGTAAATATAACTGGATTTCACACCTTGCAACACTTTAACCTTCATATGCAACAATGTTCATACATTGCAGTCAAGCTAACGAAAATCTACCAGCTAACAGTACTACTGTATCTTCTTTAGTTACTACAGTTTATACAATTACTAGGAACAGGGAGGCAATTTGACCACTTGAAGCATCCCCTATTGGGTTTATACTGTATGGGTTTGAATCTACACCACCAATAACTGCTGTGTGACTCTAGCCAAATTAATCTCTGATTTCATTTCCTCAACTGTAAAATGGGATGTTAATAATAGCACATCTCTCAAAGACTTGTAGGAATAAAAAAAGAGATAATGCACGAAAAGGGCTGATTGTGCTCAGTACATTGTAAAAGGTCAACTAATGGTGGAGGGAGAACAACCACACACAAAAGCTCAACAGACGCACCCCCCCCCAGCTCAAAATAAACACTTAAGAAGCCTATATTCTGAAAACTGCATTACAGAAAAGGAGAATTACTACTTGACTATATGCTAAAGACAAAACTCAAATTTAATCTACTCCTGATCTTTTAGGGGACCAATGCATTTGAGGTGAGCCAGAAAAGAAGCTGCAGTGCATCTGTGACACACACCTAAAAATGGCTTCAGTCAAAGCAGCATCCTAATTACCAACACGGGAGGTTAAATCTACTTTTTAAAACACGCTGGAGTTAGGCTTCGTAGGCGCTTAATATCACCCTATCATTTTTGTCTGCAGGAGTAAACTATTAAGCACTTAAAATCAAGAATCCTCCGATTCTTCTGGTGCATTCCAAACGAAAACCTTACAGCAGAGAGGCCTACTGTACAACTCTAAATACCCTAACGAGATGTATCAATCTACGAACCTAGACTGAAGACCGGCCAATGCCGAGATCCGGGTAGCTTTACAAGCCAGCAAACACCAGGCATGTCAGATCCTCAAAAGCTCTAAAATCAAGCCTACATATATATATATCCCTTTAAGGTCATTAAACGCAGTCCTCCCGCGCAAAGGAAGGAAGGCTCTATCAATGTCCCTATTGGCCCCGTGCCCTTTTCCTCGGTCCTAAAGTGGGGCCTTTACCCTTGCACCAATAATAATGCTATCTCAAAGACAAGCAGCTGCCGAGTGGGATTCAGCACGCAAGTTGGGGGATGGAGCGGCCTACAGTGCGAACGGACTACCCAAATCCTCCGGAACTGGCGAATCTCCCTTCAGAGTTGGGTGGCACTTGCCTAGCGGAAGTAGGGTTGGTCCTGACTCCCCCAAGTGCCTCTCCCCTAACCAGGTCTTTCACCCGCACTCTTCCACACACTGCTGCTGTAAATCCCACCCTCTCTGCACACGCAGTAGGCAGTGAAGGCCCTGGCTGAGCCCTGCAGTTGTACGGGGGACGCAGCCCCCCACACAGGAAAAAAAGACCGCGCGCCTGCCAGTCCGGACGGATGGAAATCCCCTTGATGGCCCGGCCACTCGCACAAGCCCCCGCAGGGCCCAGGCTGCGGACTGGGTGGGAGGCAGGCCGACCGGCCCGGGGCTCCCAGCTGCAGACCACATGCGGCGGCTCCACTGCGCCTTCCCGCTCCCCAAGCAGGAGGCCGACTTCCCCGGACGCAGCGATCCGGTAACCAGGGAGAAAAGAGATGCCCAGCCCCCAAGCCCTCTCCCTGCGGCCGCCCGGGGTCCGGGCGCTAGGGTCGGGGGCGCTCCTAACGCCCCGGGCCGCCCCACGCCGGCCCTTCCGATGGGGCCCTCTTTGATCGCGGCCCCGACGCCCTCGCTTCCCTTACCGGCCAGTGTGAGTGTCAAGTTTGTGCGCTTCGAGGATCTCCGCCGACTTCTGATCAAGGAAAGGGGACGGAAAGCGGGGGTTGGAGGGGCGGTCGGAGGGGCCACCGGACGGGGAAAACCGAAGCTGCGGATGGACAAACCGCCAAAGCACTTTCGCAGCTTCCCGAAAGGGAGAGCGAGCGAGAAAAAGAAGCAAGATGGCGGCTAGCCAGCCCCTACGCACAACGTCACGACGCTATGTACGTAAGGCAAATCTCCGCAAAGACCGTCCCCCTGTGCGGAGCCGGCCGGGTCACGTGAAGCCTCCGTGGCGGCCCAACCCTGCAGGAGGGCGATGGCGCCTCCTGGTGGAAGGAGGGAGTTCCTGCAATTAGAGTTACCGCTGCAGAAAGGCAAAGCTTTCATCTGAGACCTTTCCAAGGAACTCTTGAATTGCCCACGACTACAAGTTGATAAGCTTCGGTAAAATGAACACTCTTGTATCTGGTGGGTGGATGTGTAAGTTGGTTCAATCAGCAGTTTGGCAGTATGTTCTCAGTGAAGTAGGGGGCAAGCTGTGAAGTCTTGGTGTGTTTTGGTGTGTAGGAGTTTGAGGAAAAGATTTAAAAGTTATCTTACAGAGTGAAAAAGTAAACCCAGCGTGAGGAACAAGTAGGATTGGCATGCTACAGTAAGAGCATTTTTTTTTTCTTAAGACGGAGTCTTTCTCTGTTCCCAGGGCTAAAATGCAGTGCCTTCATCATGGCTCACTGCAGCCTCAAACTCCTGGGCTAAAGCAATCCTCCTGCCTGGGCCACCGGCAGTGCTGGGGTGCTGGGGCCGCAGGTTTGTGTCACTAAGCCCGTCTAAGTATTTTTGTTGTTGTTGTCCTTTTGTAGAGACAGTCTCCCTGTGTTTCCCAGGCTGGTCTTGAACTTCTGGCCTCAAGAGATCCTCCCTCCTTGGCCTCCCAAAGTGCTGGTATTACAGTCAGCATAAACCACCACGCCCGGACTGAAAGCACTTTGGAAGGTTGTGGTTATGGATGTAAAATAAGCCATTCAGCTTATTTACATGATTTCTCCAGCACTGTTCAGCTCTTTGGCACAGCTACAAAGAAGATGGGTAGTAAGATTTACCCATGCTGGGTTTTTTTTTTTTTTTTGGAGACAGAGTCTCACTCTTGCCCAGGCTAGAGTGCGTGCTGTGGCATCAGCCTAGCTCACAGCAACCTCAAACTCCTGGACTCAAGCAATCTTTCTGCCTCAGCCTCCAAGTAGTTGGGATTACAGGCATGTGCCACCATGCCTGGCTAATTTTTTTTCTATATATTTTTAGTTGGCCAATTAATTTCTTTCTATTTTTAGTAGAGACGGGGTCTCGCTCTTGCTCAGGCTGGTTTCGAACTCCTGACCTTGAGTGATCTGCCTGCCTCGGCCTCCCAGAGTGCTGGGATTACAGGCGTGAGCCACCGCACCCAGCCCCATGCTGGGTTTTACCAGGCAAGTGTAATGTAGGTAGATGAGTGTATCTGCAAGTCAAGGACTATAATAATAATATTGTGTATGAACGTGTGGTGGATGTGTAGTAAATGGTAACTTTTGTCTATTTTAAAAACTATCTGTGGTACATTTTATTTTTTATTTATTTATTTATTTTTTTGAGACAGAGCCTCACTCTGCCACCCAGGCTAGAGTGCCATGGCATCAGCCTAGCTCACAGCAACCTCAAACTCCTGGGCTCACGCAATCCTCCTGTCTCAGCCTCCCGAGTAGCTGGAACTACAGGCATGTGCCAGCATGCCCGGCTAATTTTTTCTGTATATTTTTAGTTGTCCAGCTAATTTCTTTCTATTTTTGGTAGAGATGGAGTCTCGCTCTTGCTCAGGCTGGTCTCAAAATCCTAACTCAAATGATCCGCCCACCTTGGCTTTCCAGAGTGGTAGGACCCAGCCTCTGGTATATTTTAAATCAAAGGATTTTTTACCTCCTATCCTGATCTGAGCTATCTTCCCCACCAGTATCTGATATATGTTCATGAAATTGTCACTGTAGCAATGTTAGGATAAATAAAATAATACAGAGAGGTAAATTGGCTGGGCATGGTGGCTCAAGCCTGTAATCCTAGCTCTTTGAGAGGCTGAATCAGGAGTATTGCTTGAGGCCAGGTGTTTGAGACTAGCCTGAGCAAGAGTGAGACCCCCCTCTGTACAAAAAATAGAAAAATTAGCTAGGTGTGGTGGTGAACGCCTGTAGTCACAGCTACTTGGGAGCCTGACACAGCAAAATTACTTGAGCCAAGAATTTGAGGTTGCAGTGAGCACTCTAGCCCAGGTGACAGAGTGAGACCTTATCTCAGAAAAAGAGAGAGAGAGGGGTAAATCACAGGTATCTCCTTCCCCATTGATACCAGTGATCATTTGAAGTGGAAAAGTTGGCTGATTGATATAAAGTCATTGCCAGGGGAAGCCTGCTGATTGTCCCAAGAAGACAGGGAAGCATTTAGTGAATTTCCCACAACCTTCAAGGATCTGGTCTAGTGTCCTGGTTTCAGAAATATCTTTCTAGAGCAATATACAACACCTCCAGCAATCAAATGAGCTTACCTTAACCAAGGTCATCAGACTGACATGTACAAGCAAAATATTAATTTATTAATTTTCAAGAACTGTAATTTATATACCTGAATACTCACAACTGCAAAGCCAGTGCATTTTCTATGTAGCCAAACCTGCTTAGGAAACCAAAAGCATTATCAGAAGGTTGCTTGACGAGCAAAGAATCGGAATAAATGAAGTTACATGCATAGGTATTTCTTGATTCATCTATCTTCACAGCAGGATGATTTTGTAGATAAAAATACTCAATTTTCATTGGTTGCAGTTTTCTACATGGATCTCCAATACAACAGGGACAACCTGCTGAGCTGTTGTTTGTGCTCCTTCTCTCCTTCACAGCACTTGGATGGTCACTGGTCCTAAAGTGCCCCTGTGCATTACTTTCTCTGTTTCCATGGCTACCCAAACATCTCAGCAATATTCTTTCAATAAACATCAAGTTGAAGTTAACTCAGGCCAGTTTGTGCCTTGAAGTTGACTTTGCTTATTCTGCTCCTATTCATTGTATGTGATCTGAAAGTCTAACTCTTAGAGAGCAGTCTTATTTCCCCTTATTTCCAATTTCTTGGGGAAAATATGACTGAAATCTCCATGTAGTGATACAATGTCCAAAGCCAAATAATATTCTTTTTAAATTTAGTTTGTCTTGGATTATTTGTACCTCTCCTAACACCATATCAGTGTAGCTAAAGTTGTTATAACAAAAATATTTTAATGACAGATCAGTTGAAAGCTTGTCATTTAATTTTTAGTACTACATTTTTGTTTTGTTTTGTTTTGTTTTGAACTTCTACAATGACTTGGAACTAGCACTGCTTTTTAAACAATAATTTTAGGGTAACATTATTAAATTGCCAATTGATGGTATGAAATCAGGCAAACTAGTCTTTTACTGAAAACAAATTAATTCTCCAAACAATATGACCTTTTTCTTTGTGATTGCCCAGCCTTATTTGCTAATGTTTTTATTGAGAGAAGGTATATCCTTCTCTTTGGAATTGATTCCAGGAGTTTGAGACCAGCCTGAGCAAGAGTGAGACCCCTGTCTCTACTAAAAATAGGAAAAATTTGTGGGCTGTGGTGCTGCACACCATAGTCCCAGCTACTTGAGAGGCTGAGGCAGAAGGATCGTTTGAAGCCAGAGTTCAAGTCCAGCCTGGGCAACATAGCAACACCTTGTCTCTTAAAAATAAATAAACAAATATATTGTAATGTATATGTAATATTTAAAATTTTGCATTACATGTAAAGTAGGATAAATATTTTTATTTAGCAGTCTATTATTGATTGGCTCAGCAAACCCTTTTGATAATTGAATGAAAGGTACATTTTGGCATTTGTTATGTTATAAATTAATAAAGTCTGGATTAACTGAGATTTACTGTCCACCCACACTTTTCCCAGAATTTTCTTAGCTGAGAGGAGAAACTAAGTTCATGGAGCTGTGGGTTTCAATCAGTATAGTAATGAGCGTAGAACAATATCTGGGATACTTAGTCACTGAGGAGGAAAGGAAGAAAGAGGAAGGACATAGAGAAAACAAACTTTGCTGGTTCCCAATTTTGCCTTAGGTTGTAAGTTCTCCTGAATTAGGAAGTGAGCAAGGACAAAAGGCACAGAGCAGAAGGGGAATAAGACAAAGGGAAAGGGGGCAGGTCTAGCAAATACGGAGTAGAAAAATTTTAAAATGAAAAATAGCTAGGTGATAATTGAAGATAAAGAAACGGTCATTTCTTACGTTTTTTTTTAGGCCATAAACTAGATCCTTGAAATATTGCTGATGAATATAAGTGCAGTGCTCAATAATTCTAAAATTGTAACTCTGGCTGTGCCTTTTAGCTTTTCTCAAAGTATAAGGGACTTTGTATATTTGCTGTCCCACTGATTATATATACAATGTGTACATGAAACTACCCAGTTTCACATCTTTTATTGTTCCATAATAATTAAGAGAAGTAAGATGGATAGTACATTTCTTCATTAGCCCTGGAACTAGGTATTTTGAATACATTTTAGGCTTCTGGTAGAAGAGAGAATTTCATGTGTTATGAAGTTATCAGTAGCTCATATCTGGTTCAGTTTTTGTTTGTTTCTTTGTATTCTCCATTCCTATTTCTGCTGGGATTAATTAAATGGTTATTTCAAAAATATTTCTATGAGTTGCTGAGAGTTTCAGTGAGATAATTGCTTCAAATGGGAATCGTGCAATACTCTAGGGATTGAACCATTGTTAACTTCATAGGGCACAGTCTTGATAGAAAGAAGAGAAAAGGCAAATAGTGATTGAAAGAGATTTGTGAAAACCTTCTCAAAGTATTTAATAGCCTGGGTAAATTGCAGTGAAATGAAGCTCTTCATTTCAATATTCAATATTACCTATATAAAACTTTTAATTGGAAAGTCTCAATCACTCTAATGATGAATAAAATAGTGCCACCTGTTAAGCTACGTGTGACCAGGCTACACTTCCAACCTTGAGAAGATGCTGGTAGAGTGACCAACCATTCCAGTTTGCATCGGGCTGTCCTGGTTTTAGTACCAAAGATACCGTGACCCAGAACACTTCTCAGTCCAGGGCGAAACAGGACAGCTGGTCACCATGTGGCGGCTGCAGTGGTGTGGAGATGTGGGCGTTGGTCCCAAGCTTCTCCAGCATTAAAATCTCCTGTTGGTCTCTACTATCTGCCTGAGAAGGTACCCTTGCTAGAGACCACCAATGGGAAGGGAGCCTCATGTGATACCAGAGAAGGTCTCATTAATCCTGAAGGGTTAGCCAGCCTTCAGAGAGCTGAGAAGTTAGGCTTCAGGAGCCGCCTGGTGACAATTTAACACCCCACTACTGTGGTTCTTCCCTGGTTGTTATTGCTATATTAACTCTGTGTACTATTAGGGTTGCTATATTTCATCCTCCTGTCTTCACTTTTGTCTTCATCAAAGTGACCTTTTTTCTTAATAATTTCATTGTGTTTAGTGGATTTATTGAGGTATATTTGACATACATACAGTATGCTGTATATACTTAAAGTATACTAGTCAATACATTTTGACGTATGCCTGCGAAACTAGGACCACAATCAAGATGATATTGATTACTAAATTTATTATTTTTTTTAAATTATAAAAGCTGGGCTAGCTGGTTGAGTACATACACATACAAACACACAGACATGAACACAATAACGAAGTGAAAACAGAAATTCTCTTCACCCTTCCTAGGGGAAATCTTTTAAAATTTGAATCTGAGTAAGTTTCTTCCTCATCTTAAATTCCTTTAATTGCTTCAGTTGCCTTCGAATGACAAAAATATTTACCGAGAGGCTTGGTCTGTCCCTTACCTATTTTTCCAGCTTCTTCTGACAGGGTTTTCTATTTTCCTGTTTTTCTATTTTCTATTTTCTAAGGCAGGACTGGACCTTAAAACCGAGTTATGTGATGCTTTGCCTCCTGTGCCTCAGGGCCTTTGCCCATGCTCTTTCCTCTGCCTCTACTGCTCTTTTCCATTTGCTTTTACTACTGCTTTTGCATATTCTTAAATTTTCTTCAGGCTTGATCTTTAATATGAATATTTTAATAATTATCTTATATGAATATTTAAAATAATTGCTAATTAATGATTATCAAGCTTACTTTTTATCAGGTTCTGTGCTTTATATATATTGTGTCTCTTAAGCTTCACAAAATGTACAATGTACAATTGGTATTATTACCCTTATTTTTCTTTTTTCTTTTTTTTATTTGAGACAGAGTCTCACTGTGTTGCCCCGGCTAGAGTGCCATGGCATCAGCCTAGCTCACAGCAACCTCAAACTCAAGCGATCCTTCTGCCTCAGCCTCCCAAGTAGCTGGGACTACAGGCATGTGCCACCATGCCTGGCTAATTTTTTCTATGTATTTTTAGTTGGCCAATTAATTTCTTTCTATTTTTAGTAGAGATGGGGTCTGGCTCTTGCTCAGGCTGGTCTCAAACTTCTGACCTTGAGTGATCGCCTGCCTTGGTCTCCCAGAGTGCTAGGATTACAGGCATGAGCCACCGCGATGGGCCCTACCCTTATTTTTCAAATGACAAACTTACTTTCCTAAAATCATGCAGCTAGAAAGTGGAGTTGCTATTTGCTGAGTCCTTAGATCTGAAAAAGACACTCCTTTTACCAAAACTTTAATCAGGTTCCTGTGAGTCCTCTGCTTGAGTAGACCTGACCATATTCTTGTAGAACCCAGTTTGAGTAACAATTCAGCTTGGTAAAAATCCCCCACCCTTGATATTTAACCATCCTCAATATCATATCACGCTGGCCTACCTTCAGCAATAGTCCTATCAACTTGATTTAGACAGAAATCCCCTTATCCTTTTTTCTAATTTTTTTTTTTTTGAGACAGAGTCTAGCTTTGTTGCCTGGGCTAGAGTGAGTGCCTTGACGTCAGCCTCGCTCACAGCAACCTCAAACTCCAGGGCTCAAGTGATCCTTCTGCCTGAGCATCACCAGTAGCTGGGACTATAGGTGCTCACCATCATGCCTGGCTAACTTTTGTTTCTATTTTTAGTTGGCAAGGTAACTTTTTCTATTTTTAATATAGACTGGGATCTCACAGAGTCTCATTCTTGGTCAGGCTGGTGTTGAACTCCTGCCCTCAAGCGATCCTCCCACCTCAGCCTCCCAGAGTGCTAGGATTGCAGGCATGAGTCACCATGCCCGGCCAATCCCCTTATCTTTGATGTTCCCCCTCAGTAATTTTCCAGCCACTGACCCCCACTCTTCTTCTTGGTTATAAATTTCCACTTGCTTTTGTTGGAGTTCAGTCAGGTCTCTCTCCCACACTGCAAGACTCCTTTGCAGTGGTTCCTATATCTATTGCCATGATCCCCTTCCAATAAAGTCAACCTTACTGTCCTTAGTGTCAGAATAATTTTTTCTTTAAAAGACCAAAATAAGTCACTAGTTATAGGCTCCTGTGTAATGTCCTGCAGTTTCCCTTTATTATATTCATTGCTTTCACTACTAAAAGTCAATGTGAAACAGAGGGAATGGTCTGGGAAAAAATGACAAAAATATTTTCTGTCTTTAAAGCCTACATTCCTGCCCTAGGCTGGTGGTTCGGGGAGGCAGGGTAAGTCTTTTGTTTATTTGTGTAACAGGAGATGGCCCAGCCCAACCTGGTAAAGGGAGATCCTGGGTGAAGGTCACTAGATTGTTCTCAGTGGAGATGGGATGATCAGAATCATCGACTGTAGTTGAACAGTAATTGCCTGCAGCTGAGAACCCATCCTTTAAAAGGTCTGTATTTCTGTGAATGTTCAGGAAAATTGGGTTTTTTTGAGATGAGAGGGTCTACCATATTTCCTCCTTTGCCATCAAAGTAAACTCTCTCTTTCCTTCCTCCTCAAACTGCTGGTCCTCATTATTAGGCCTCGTGGACAAGTGCTGAATTTTTGGTAACATGTCTTTCCAATGAAACTAGAAGCTGGAGGGTGAGCGATTCCATGTGTGACCTGCATCTCTGCCAGGGCCTAGTGCATTGCAAATGCATATTACATACTTCTTGCGTGGATGTTGGATGGATAATAACTTCCATTGCACTTGCCTGTATAGTATGTTAGCACCAATAGCTTGGGTTCTAGAGTCAGGAAGTAGAGAAGTTCAAATTCCAGACTCCGCTAATATATAACCTTTAGCTGGTATTTAACCTCTCTGAGCCTTGGTTTTTTTCACCTGTGAAATAGAGATGATAATACTTCTCCCCCATTACAGAATTGTTCTAAGAAATGAATAAGATGATGTCAAAAAAATTCTCAGCACAGAATATGATACTTTCTTTTGTCTTTCCAACATTGAATGAAAAAACTACCCAAGGGCAGGTATTAAACCTTGTAATCATTCTGTATCCTCTACTATGCCTGGCCTATACAAAGTATATGGTACATAGTCAATTTGTAGTTACTGTTGTTAAAAGATAAACTTAGGCACCTTAAAATAAAAAAAAAAAAATTTTTTTTAAAGACAGATTCTCACTCTGTTACCCGGGCAAGTGCCGCGGCATCAGCCTAGCTCGCAGCAACCTCAAACTCCTGGGCTCAAGCAATCCTCCTGCCTCAGCCTCCTGAGTGCTGGGACTACAGGCATGCACCATCATGCCCGGCTAATTTTTTCTATTTATAGTAGAGACGGGGGTCTCACTCTTGCTCAGGCCAGTCTCAAACTCCTGATCTCAAGCAATCCTCCTGCCTCGGGCTCCCAGAGTGCTAGCATTACAGGCGTGAGCCACCACACCCAGCCTTAGTGTCTGTTTTTAGTATGGAGGGTAATGTGACCTGTCAGCAGTTGTTATACATATTTTGTGATTTTTACGTTTCTGAGTTTTCTGAGAGTGTTTTGTCCTGTCTCTGTGGCAGATAGTTGAGTCATAGGATAGACTATTAACACAGGACTTTGCAAGAGGCTAAGTGCTTCAGGTAAAGTTATGGATATAGGTGCTGACAACCACCCTGCTTTAGCTATGTTTATCTTGTTGCCAAATTTTCCATGATTGATCTAAAATATTTTTCCCATGAAAAAAGTATGATTAAATATATTAAACTGATGCTGTGTTAAAATATCCGGAAGAAACAGATAACTGAAAGTAACAGGATATGATTAATAGTTTTGCTTCATAGCCTATTTTTATCCTCTTCTGGAATCTGACTACCCAGATTTTATTTGCAGAGCAAAATGAGAAAAAATGAGATTGCAATCTTTAGTTTTGAAATCCACCCCTCTTTTGAAGTCTTGGCCTTATTGAAAGACTATGACTAGAAAACTTCATCCATTAATGAACACTTCCATGATGTTAAATTTCTCCTGGAGTAGACATTAGCCTAGTTAAAGATTTCTTATAGGGTATGATTTATATATGATATATATATATCATATATATTTATGTATTATATATATGATAATATTTCTTATTATAGGGTATGATTATAGCAGTTTATAGGGTATGATAAAGTTATTGTGATTATGTTGTTTAAAATATCCTCATCTCTTAGGGATATTTTTACAAATATTTATAGGTAAAAATAATATGATGTCTTAATTTTGCTTTAAAAATTTCCACCAAACAAAACAAAGCAAAAAGAAAAAGTAGGAAAATGTACATGTAATAAGAATGGAGAATGGCAAAATATTTATAATTATTTAAAGTGGATGATGTATTCGTGGAGGTTCATTATATTCTCTTGTTTCATGATTTTTAAAAATTTCCACAATAAAAATTTATGTATTTATTTATTTAGACAGTAGCCTAGCCATGCTCACAGCAACCTCAAACTTCCGGGCTCAAGCAATCCTCCTGCCTCAGCCTCCCCGGTATCTGGGATTACATGTGTGCACTACCACGCCTGGCTAATTTTTACTATTTTTAGTAGAGATGGAATCTCTCTTTTGCTCAGGCGGGTCTCAAAACTCCTGACCTCAAGTGAGCCTCCTGCCTTGCCCTCCCAGAGTGGTAGGATTAGAGGTGTGAGCCACCTCGGCTGGCCAGCAGTAAAATCTTTCTCTAGTCAAACCTCCAATGTCTTCTGGAATTGAATGTTACTAGGGAAAAACAGAGACCATCTTGACTTTTTCCCCCCTTTATAAATGATTTAATCTTTTGTCTGGTTGTCTAAGGAATTCTTAATCTTTCAGTCCAAAAACTTTACTAAGACATGTCTTTTTTGTCTCTATATTTACTTATTTTATTTATCTATTTTTTAATTTTTATTTCAGGATATTATGAGGGTACAAGCATTTGGTTATATTTTATGACTTTGCCTCACCCAAGTGAGGATTAGAGGCATGGCCTTCACCTCTACAATGCTCACCGCGTCCATTAGTTATGAGTTTATCCCCCACAACCCCTTACTCTCTAGAGAATATTACTACCGTGGGAGCACCGTAGTGTTGGTCAAGGATATGTCTTTTATTTTTTTTTGAGACAGGCTCACTCTGTTGCCCAGACTAGAATGCCGTGGCGTCAGCCTAGCTCACAGCAACCTCAAACTCCCGGGCTCAAGCAATCCTCCTGCCTCAGCCTCCTGAGTAGCTGGGATTACAGGTATGTGCCACCATGCCCGGCTAATTTTTTCTATATATTTTTAGTTGTCCAATTAATTTCTTTCTATTTTTAGTAGAGAGGGGTCTGGCTCTTGTTCAGGCTGGTCTTGAACTCCTGAGCTCAAACGATCCTCCCGCCTCGACCTCCCAGAGTGCTAGGATTATAGGCGTGAGCCATTGCACCCAGCCAAGGATATGTCTTTTTAGGTGAATTTTCTCTGGTACTTGGTGGGCCCTTTCAGTGTGTACATTCAAATCCTTATTTATTTCAGGAAAGTTTTTTGGATATCTTTAACTATTTTTTGTTACTTTTTTTTGTTACATTATTATTTACATAATCGAAGACTTCAAGGAGTACCATGCTCACAGCAACCTCAAACTCCTGGGCTCAAGTGATCGTCCTGCCTCTGCCTCCCAAAGTGCTGGGATTCCAGGTGTGAGCCACTGTACCGTTTTAGTATTCTTTTTGATATGTTGGTCTTTTAGTCTTCCTATTCTAAATATATGGGTGGTTTACATACCACAATTATTAATACAACAATGGAGTATTCTCTATTTGTCTGTGTATTTAATGTTACAAGGGAGGGTTTTTGTTTTGTTTTTTCTTTGTTTTTTTTTGTTTACTTTCTGATGATTTCTTACTGTTTGTTAACATCCTTTTTTTTAGACAGAAGAACTGTTAGCATTTCTTGTAGGACACAGGTCTGGTGTTGATGAAATCCCTGAGCTTTTTTTTTCGGTCCGGGAATGTTTTTATTTCTCTCATGTTTGCAGTGTATTTTTGCAGAATATAATATTCTAGGATGAAAGTCTTTTTTTTCCTTTAGTACTTTGGTTATTTATTTATTTTTTTTAATTTTAATTTTTTGTAGAGATGAGGTCTCGCTATATTGCCCATGCTGGTCTTGAACTCCTGACCTCAAGAGATCCTCCTGCCTTGGTCTCCCAAAGTGCTAGGATTATAGGCATGAGGCACTACACCCACCTCTTTTAGCACTTTGAATATGTCATGTCACTCTCACCTGGCCTGTAGGGTTTCCACTGAGAAGTTTGCTGCCAGACACATTGGAGCTCCTTTGTATGTTGTTTCCTTTCTCTGGCTGCTCTAAGGGTCCTTTGTTTATGCATGATCTTTGGGAGTTTGATTATTAAATGCCTTGTGTTAGTCTTATTTGGGTTAAATCTGCTTGGTGTTCTGTGACCTATCTGAACATTGATGTCTTTCTCTAGATTTGTAAAGTTCTCTGTTTTTATTTCTTTGAATAAACTTTCTACCCCAATCTCTTTCTCTGCCCCCTCTTTAAGGCCAATAACTCTTAGATTTGAGGATATTTTCTTTTTGAGGATATTTTCTTGGTCTTATAGGCATGCTTCATTCTTTTTTATTCTTTTTTTCTCTTCTGACTGTGTAATTTTATATAACCCATATTCAAGTTCACTAATACTTTCTTCTTCTTGATCAATTCTGCTTGAGAGACTCTAATGCATTTCTCAGTTTGTCAGTTGAATTTTTCAGGTCCAGAATTTCTACGTGATTTTTTTCATTATTCCAATCTGTTAATTAAATTTCTCTCATAGGCTCTTGAATTTCTTCTCTGTGTTGTCTTGAAGTTCACTGAGCTTCCTCAAAACAGCTATTTTGAATTCTTTCTCTGAGAGGTCACATATCTCCATCACTCCAGGATTGGTCCCTGTGCCTCATTTAGTTCATTTGCTGAGGTCATGTTTTCCTGGATTTTTATAAAAATTTCAGAAGATTACAGGGGTACACATGTTTTAGTTACATAATTTGCTTTTGTACAGTTTGAGTCAAAGGTAAAAGTGTGCCCTTCACCTAGATAGTGTGCATTGTACTCATTAGGTATGAATTTACCCAACCCTTCTTCCCCCTCTCCTTCATGGATGTTCTTGATGCTTGTGGATGTTCATCAATGTCTGGACATTAAAGAGTTAGGTATTTATTCCAATTGTCATATCCTGGGCTTGTTTTTACCTGTCCTTCTTGAGACGGCTTTCCAGGTATTCAGAGGAAATTGAGTGCTGTGATCTAAGTCTTTGGTCACTGCAGCCATATCAGCACTAGGGGGTGCCTCAAGCCCAGTAACACTATGACTCTTGCAGATTTCTGGTGGCACCACCTTGGTGGGCTTGGATAAACTATGAGAGAATTCCCTGGATTACCAGGCAAAGTCTCTCTCACTTCCCTCACTTTCCCTCAAACAGGAGGTGTCTCGCTCTCTGTGCAGAGCTGTCTGGAGTTGGGGGAGGAGTGACATGAGCACTCCTTTGTGGCCACCACAGATGGGGCTTTACCAGGTCACACTGGAAGCCAGCACAATCTCACTGAAGGCCCTGGGTGACTACCACCTGTCTACTGCTGATGTTTATTCAAGGCCCAAGGGCTCTTTAGTCAGTTGGTGGTGAATCCTGTCAGGATTGGGTCCTTCTCTTCAGGGCAGTAGGTTTCCTTCTGGCCCAGCGTGGGTCTAGAAATGCCATCCAAGAACTAAGGCCTGGAATTGGGGGCTTCAGGAGTCTGCTTGGTATTTTGTTTTACTGTGGCTGAGCTGATATCCAGGTAGTAAGACCAAGTCCTCTGTACTCTTCCCTTTTCTTTTTCCAAGAAGGAGTTTCTCTCTCTGAGCTGCATTGCCTGAAGTTGGGGGAGGGGTGGCACCGGCCCCGCTTGGCCACCACAGCTGCTGTCCCAGAAGGTCACATGCACCCCAAGTCCACTGGCTCTGAGCCCTGTGCAGAATAAGACTTGTCCAAGGGTTGCACCCCTTGTGACCTGACTACCTTTCAATAATTTATTCAGGGCCCCAGGCCACTGTAGTCAGCCCGTGTTGGTGCTAGCTGGAACTCAGGTTCCTACTGCTGGGGCAGAGGATTCCACTCTGGCCAGGGCTGGTCTAAATGCTCTCTCCATGAGCCTGGCAAAATTCTGCCCTGTGTCGTGTTCCCCTGTGACAGGGCTGCCCTAAATTCGAATGCAAAGTCCCACAGTCACTTCGCTCTGCCACCACCAAGCACACAGATTCTCTCTCCACCTGGCACTGGTATGGCACTGCTAGGGGATAGGGAGGAGTATCGTAGGCAATGTAGACTGTCTTTCCTACCCTCTTGGTGCCTCTTTCCTTAATACAATGCTAAAGCAGGTACTATGATCACTCACCTGATTTTTGGTTCTTATGAAGGTGCTTTTTTTTTTTTTTTTGAAGACACTAACAATTGCATTTTGTGCTGATGAAGGTGCTTTCTTGCATGGATAGTTGTTCAATTTGGTATTCTTGTGGGGGAACAATCACTGCAGGGGTTTATTTGGCCATCTTGCTCTCCACCTACTCCCTGCCTTTGCGTCTTTATAACCCAAAGAATCTTTCCTTTACTCAAAAAATATACTGCTCCTACATGTGTGAATTATGTGTGTAATTCTTTAGATAGTTCCTCCATGCCTACTTCTCTGGACCACACAGTTCCCACAACTCCCTTTGCAAACAAGTGACATTGCCTTTGAGTGCCAGGCTGAGCCCTTTACCTTTAGAAAGTGATTCCCCCTGGATCCCCCAGTATTTTCTGAGCTCTAATATAAGAAGAGTTTCTCACCACCCTTCAAATTTCTTCTCCCACATGGCTTTGGCTTACTCCCAGATGTTTTTATTTATGCTGATATGTGTTTTGGAGTCTGCAGATTGTATCTGTGTAGTTTCACTGAAAATGGAGGCCAGGTGCAGTGGCTCATGCCTATAATCCTAGCACTTAGGGAGGCTGAGGCATGAGAATCACTTGAGGCCAAGAGTTTGTGACCATCCTGAACAAGAGTGAGACCCTGTCCCTACAAAAAATAGAAAAATTAGCTGGGCATGGTGGCATGCACCTGTAGTCCCAATGACTTGGGAGGCTGAGACAGGAAGATAGCTGGAGCCCAGGACACCTTCTGTTTGAAGTTGCAGTGAGCTATGATGACGCCACTGCACTCTAGCCTGGGTGACAGAGTGAGACCCTGTCTCCAAAAAAAAAAAAAAAAAAGAAAGAAGTGAAAATGGAATGTTTTATGTATTTGTTTTTTAATTGTGGTAAAATGTACATAGCAAAAATCTATTTTAACCATTTTTTTTTTTTTTTTTTTTTGTGAGACAGAGTCTCACTCCCTTTGCCCGGGCTAGAGTGAGTGCCGTGGCATCAGCCTAGCTCACAGCAACCTCAAACTCCTGGGCTCAAGTTATCCTCCTGCCTCAGCCTCCCGAGTAGCTGGGACTACAGTCATGTGCCACCATGCCCGGCCAAATTTTTCTGTGTATTTTTAGTTGGCCAATTAATTTGTTTCTGTTTTTAGTAGAGACGGAGTCTTGCTCTTGCTCAGGCTGGTTTTGAACTCCTGACCTTGAGTGATCCACCCGCCTCGGCCTCTCAGAGTGCTAGGATTACAGGTGTGAGCCACCACGCCTGGCCCACATTTTGTTTTATCTCTTCATCTGTTGCTGGATACTTGTGTTGTTTCCATCTTTTGGCTATTGAGATTAGTACTGCTATGAACATTGGTATACAAATTGTATATTTGTTTTTGTGCTTTATTTTTGTTTTTCTTGTTGCTTTGTATGTTTTTCAGGAGGTTCAGGATGCTGATCTATGCAGCTGTGATTATTTTGGTAGTTTTCTGGAAGCTGCATTTCAGAATAATATTCCAGATGATTCTCAGGATCAGGCATGTTTGGAAAGCACTTCCTATCATTTCCAAATGAGTGAAATAAGGTTAAAATAACATTAAGGATAGTCTCTGATAAGAGAAGAAGCACCCAGAAATCTTGGTGAGCTTGGGGGCAGGAGAAGTACTGATGATGGTAAGAGGGAAGTTTGGTGCTTCCCTCTTTGAGCAGGTTAGATACATGCGGACCAGTTGTTCTGTTAAGCACCATCTGTCAGAGCAGCTCCTGCTTCTGTGAATCACTATGCAGGCAGAGAGAGAGGATGAAATAGATGGGCTAAAATTGCCTAATTCCCTTCCGGGCTGACTGTATCTTAGGAAAATCCCGTTTGGCTCTGCTTTCAAGAATGACAAGCTTATCTCAGCACTTCTGTGCTTCTGTTGACGCTCATATTTTGAACTGGAGGTGACTCAGTCTATGTCAGAGTAACTATTGATTCTTGATTTTACTGTAATAATTTAACAACTTGCAAAGTTTTCCAAGACTCGTCATCTAGCCTAAAGTTACCTCTTGTACGTGTTTTAGATGTGTATCAAGGAAATAATGTGAGAACCCTGAGGAATAACTTTGATGACATAAGCAAACTGTAGGCATGGGAATATCTGAGGCACTATGTTAGTGAACTGCTGTTCAGTCTCCATAAAGCAATGCTACAGTGAGTCAGGGAAAAGCAGTTTGGGATTTCGTGGCAAACAGAGTTACACTCAGGTGGATGTCTGGAGGGAGAAAACAACGTTTGGCTAGTTGCTGGCACATTTTTATTCATTCAGTAAATATTTATTGAACTCATATTATGTTCTAGATACAATGGATAACACAGATAAAAATATCCCTGAGGTTATTCAGCTTTCATTCTGGTGTGGGAAACAGATAATAAAAAAGTGAACAAATATATTTTCAGACAGCAGAGTACAAAGCATCAAGTAGACGTAACTAAATATTTTCTAGTTATTGATTACATTTACTGCAAGATGCCTTTAGATTGTTAGGGCCAATGGTTTATTTCAATTATGGTCTACCTATAAAAATATAATTTACAAATAAATCTTGAAACTCAATTATTTTGCAAAGTAAGGTCTTCATCTTTTTTAGAGACTGAGAAACTGAATGCTCATGTGGAAAGAGAACTAGCAACATCGCTTAATGATGTGGTTAAGTGCAAACTGCTAGTATAAGTGCCATGATTGTTCAGATAAGAACCAGCGTTTTTCATGGTTTTGGGGTCTGACCGTTTGGAATCTTGCATCCCCAAACAGGTTTCAAACTTCACCCACAATGTCTTAAATTGGCTTATCCACTGTTCGCTTTCTTTAGTATTTCGTCCCTTAGAATGGAGTGGGAGGCGAGAGGAGGAGGATGTTATTATGTGCTGCTCCCTGTGGGCTGTTTGTGTATAAAAATGGCAAACTCAAGTTGTTAGAATAGTGCTTGTGTCTAACTGGAAAAGCAGTGGTTGATTTTTTTGTTCAGGAAAGCGTAGAAAGGAAGATTCCCGGATGTTAGTTAGCAGTCCTTCATTATGCATATCGTTCAATGGAAAACCGTGATGTTGGTCTTGGATATGACAGACCTCTTCAGGAATGGAACGTTGACCATTCTGGCTATATTTGAACAGGCTAAGGACTTGAATGTATTTTACTTTTGTTAGATAGTTCTGCACAAGCATAGGAAATTGGAATAAATCAAAGAGTGGTGGAGCAAAATCATTCATTTAGGTGAGATGTCATCACTGAGCGTAAACTATGCATATACAGGTGACTTTTGCCCTGAGTGATGTATGAATACAAATGGAATTCCTCTTTTGACCATGTCAATATGGTAAATTTTTGAAATTGTGAGTGTGTGTGTGTATGTTTGAGACTTGTAGGTTTACTTGCTTTCTAATCATACTGGGGGCAAATAATTTTGTCTATAAAATATTAATTTGTTTTAAGAAGCATAATAGCTGGGAATGGTGGTGCACACCTGTAGTCCCAGCTACTTGGGAGGCTGAGTTGGGAGGATCTCATGAGCCCAGGAGTTGGAGGCCAGCCTGGGCAACATTGCAAGACCTCATCTCTAAATAAATAAATATAAAGAATCATGAAGAAACATTTAGAAACTAAGGACCTAGCTCCAAATTGCACAAATCACCAAATAAGTTTGATTTTTATCTTGAAGACTTAGAATTTATGTCAGACAGAAAGAATGTTATCTTTCCTATGAAAGAATTTATAAATAAAAGAAAAACATACCCATCATTCAGTCTAGTGTGTCATTATCTGTTTAAATAATAAAATCCAAAAGGCAAGTAGGAAATAACTACACACAAATTCTTTTTTTTTTTTTTTTTTTTAGACAGAGTCACACTCTTTTGCCTGGGCTATATTGCTTTGGCAAAAGCCTAGCTCAAAGCAACAATATGTCACCATCTGTGGTATTTATCAGAGAGCATTTCTGCTAGAAAACAGTCCCTCATTGAATACAATCAATATTTTAGTTGTGCAAAACAAATATTATACATATTGAGAGTATAAAAGCTTAACAGATTTTCTTAGG
>CAUYRT010048552.1:0-12677 GCA_963574885.1 Lepilemur ruficaudatus
TACTGCAATCACGGTGCTCACACATTGCTAGGAGATCTACCAAAATATAAAATAGGAAATGCAATATTTTTGGAAAGGGATGTCTACTGCTGAGTGGAAGGTGTTTACGAGAAGCCTTTTGTGTGTAATAGTGGCCGAGACAGCCCTAGACCCAAATACGTATGGTGACTTTCTCCACTCACAGAGGAAGACCCTGGACGCAAGACGAGACTTCCCAGTCGTGGTGGCTGTTGCGTTGGTCAAAATGGATCGCGTGGGGAATTTGATTCAAACCCATCGCTACTGAGCGCCACTCATGCCTTGGGCTACTTATCAGTTAGAAAAGACAGAAGTTGCAAACAAAATTTCTGTCCTAGTTTTCAAAACCGTCTGTCCACTGGAACCGTATTCAGCCATTAGACTCTCACTAATGTTCAGCCTAATATCATCCTAGGAAAGTTTCCTCTAGTGCCTACTTGATGTCTCTCCTTGTATCGTGCTACCGTGGCTGGGTAGCAAATATCTGCAAAGGTGGCAACCTAAAACAAGAGGTATTTGCGAGCTCACTGCTTCTGTGGATGAGGACTCGAGAATGTTTTAGCTGGGTGTTCTCCTTGGTGTCCCACCTGCAGAAATCAAAGTATCACTGGCTGTGCCCTCCATGGAAGCCCAACTAAGGGAAGGATGGCATTCAAGCTCCCTTAGGTTGCTGGAAAGCACATTTATTGGGGCTGAATGACTGGGGTCTTGTGTTTTCATTGACTGCTGTCCGGGGGCCACTCTGCACTCCCTGAGAACGTTGTATTGGGGGTTTCTCCATAGGCAGGTCATGGTACGGCTGATTGCTCTTCCAGGAACAGCAAGAGAATCTCAATCCCTTTGAATCTCCCCCTTGGGGAAGACTTGGACCTTTTTAAAAATAGGACCCACCTGAGTAGGTCAGGGTCACCCAGCATCACCTCAAAATTAGTTGATAGTGATCTTAGCCACATTTTCAAGATCTCCTCATCTTTGTCACATAATGTAACTTCATCAAGAGATCCACTGCCCCGTTATATTTTTTAGGGTATTTGTACCAGGGTGCAAAAATCACCTTAAAACTTCTGTTCACCACAGCCTACCTTCTGGCCCCCAATAATCCTCATCCCTTCCAAATGCAAAATGCATTCACCTCCTCCAGACCTCCCAGGGGTCTCATCCAACATATCTCCCCTCTGTACATTTTGCTTGGGAGCCCTGACCTCACCTTGATCTCCAATTTTTTTTTTTTCCAATTTGATTTTTCACACCACCTTGATTCACGTATGTTTGTTTTTCTCCCTGGCTACGCTGAGGGTGGAAACATTTCTTGTGTTTCTTTGGGGTGTCACAGAAACTAAAATGTAATTAAGTAAACCTGCACAGGACTCACAGATAACCTATAGGTTGACTGGATGATTTTATAGGGTGAGTTTGCAAGGATTAAAGGTGCTTCAAAATAATAAAATCCTTTGGAGACGGGACAAAGGACAGAACAGGGAAGAGGAGGCGTTGGAACTAAATCTCCCAAATTATTCGCAATGGGTTGAATGCTGTCGTCTTGGAAGATTATGTTATTCTAACGCATTCGAGAAAAATTCTAGCAAATGTATGAATGGTATGAAGAACAGGGAAAGTTGCAGTCTACAGCAGATGTTCCTCAGACACCAGAAAGTTAATTATAAGTTAATTATAAGTTAAAGTTAATTATAATTGAGATAATCCAATAGGGAGTTTTTAAATTTTTATTTATTTATTTTTATTTTTTTAGTATCTTGGCAGGGAGCATTAAGATCTTTGACATAGAGAAATCCTGCAAAGGCTTCACTTGTCTGACTGTCCATCCATCCTTCTCCAGGGCACAGCTGGACGGTGCATTCTCAACGCTCTGAAAAAGCAACCAGATATCTCACTAGGGTTGATGACTATCTGGCTTCAATAAGAGGAAAAAAAAATCTTGGGGCCATAGAGGGAGCCCTTGTTCTGTAGAATGTAGACACAGAAGCAGTCTACTCTTAGACCGAAAAAGGAATTAAAAAAAAAAGCACACTAAAATAAAATGAAATAAAAAAAAAAAGACGAAAACAAACCAGGACAGACAGAAGAGAGGAGCCAGAATGTATTCTCGGTGAGTTGACGATCACGTCCTGTGATGCCGAATCCGGGCATGGCTGTTTGGACATGTTCACGCAGCAAGCGCGGCAGACCTGTGAGTTGCAGTCAGCAACCTCATTAACCTCACAGGCGCAGCGGGTGCCGTCGGGTTTATTCATGACCTGCCAGGGTGAAGCTGGACACAGGCATGGGGGCTGAGACAGGAGGAGGGTGAGCCTGCAGGGGTCTGTGCGTGCTGGAGAGAGAGATTAGAGAAAAAGAGAACTTGGAGAGTTCCTGCTGTACCTGGCAGAGCAGTTTCATCCCCTGCCTATCAATATTTTTATTTATTCAGATTTTCTGCCCTCTGCACCCACATTTGCTTGCAGATCCGATTCTGGGAGATGTGCACCTGTGTGTCGAAATGAAGCCATCGTCCCCTCCACACTTTTGGGAGAAGTGTCTCGTCGCCGTCACACTTGATATAAAACATCAGTTCTAGCCAAGTGTTCAAAATCCTAATGAGGGAATGTGGATGCATGGTTTTTCCTTGTTCTTTGTGTTTTCATGTTTACAATTGGTGGGGAATTTTCTTGAGTAACTCTATTTTTTTTGCAACTTTATTGAGGTATAATTGATGCACAAAAGAGGCAAATATTTAATGTACACAATTTGATGAGTTTTGACAAATGTGTGTACCCACGATTGCATCCCCCACTGCAAAGGTATTAATAATAAACATATCCATCACCTCCAAAAGTTTATTTGTGTGTTTCTTTTTTGGGGGATTTTCTTTAGTGTGTGTAGTAAGAACACTTAACATGTGATATACCCTCTTGACAATTTTTAAAATCATTTTTTTGTAGAGATGGGGTCTTGCAATGTTGTCCAGGCTGGTCTCCAACTGCTGGGCTCCAGCGATCCTCCTGCCTCAGGCTCCCAAAGTGCTGGGATTTTAGGTGTGCACCCCCTTAACAAATTTTTAGTTGTACAAAATACTGCACAATTCCATTTATATGCATCATCTAAAATAGTCAAACATAGATGCAGGAAATAGAAAGGTGTTTGCCGGGGTAGATGAGGAGAGAGAGAAAGAGAGGGAGATGCTGATCAGTGAATATAAAGTTTCAGTTCTTTGGGATGAGTAAGTTCTAGAGATTCTGCCGTACCTCGTAACGCCTACAGCTCGCAATAAGGGTTTATGCGCTCTTGAGGAACTCTTAGGAAGTAGCTGAGCTCGCTTTTGACCTTGCAGCGAATAACCACAGTAGACACCAAAAAAGAATCCCTAGACATGCTGTTCAACAACTCAAGTTGCTATTTAAAAGCTTTGGACATTAATGGAGAGTTGTAAAGCCCTAACCTTTTACGAGAGTGGTTTTATGTCTTTTAAATGAAAAGGAGCCCATTGCATTGTACTTTCGTTGGTGGCACATTTGTCCAGTAGTAGCTGAATATTCACAACCCCTCCGATTTCCAGCCCCTGAGACGTAGGTGCTAGCAGATTTTTTTTTAACTTTTCATGTTTCTCTTTGATATTCCAGCTGCATAGATCTAAAACTCGAAAAAGTTAATTTTCTTTCCTTAGGAGGCATTTATCTTCTTTAAGGCAACTTCCTGACCTCGAACACACACACACAGAGGACTGCTGAATACGTCGGTGGATCCTGTCATTTCCAACAAAATCACATTCAATTTTGTTGAGAGCCGCAGTGCTGGGCGGTGTTACATTGTGTCATTTGGTATTAAAGAAACGCAGTGAAACTTTCAAAGCTCGATCTTGGGTATCATCTGTTTAGTGTGGAAAGCTAAGAAATTGGCGACAGCAAAAACTATTCATGTGAAAAATGAGGATTTGAGGGACCTCTGACAGCCGTAAGAGGCAGGACCCACGGTTGGAATTGGTGGTTGTGTGATTATATTCAGAGGCATAGAAGAGTAAATAGATGCAGATTTAGCAAATGAATCCAAGCGACACCAGGTCAAAGGGCATTGACCAACCAGAGGATGCTGGTCTTGCTGTCTCCCGCATGGCAGAGGAAGAAAATCCATGTCTAACTGGATCTGTGCAGTTCAAACCCATACTGTTCAAGGGTCTGTGGTTCAAAGGGTGTCTTCTAAAGATGCCTTTACCTGGCTGTCATTGTGCAGGTGTGTAGGCTGCATCTGGAAGCTTGTTGCTTCAAAGCCATGCTCTCTCTGGCCATTGTTGGAAGGCCAAGTACAATACGGAAAAGAAAATCTTATAGGTAAATAGTCAACTCTTTCATGAAAAAAAAAATGCTGCAAAACTAATTGTGTTTTATAGTCGTATGGCATGTTCTCTTTAGGAAATCAACTCTTTGCTTGCACTAATGTGTACATACACACATTCTCATTCACATGTGGGAAAAAACTATCATCATCTAATATAAGTCGATATTTTAAGTGGTTGGATTTCTAAGTTTTTTAGGACGTTGCTTTTCTGTAAAAACTTGTTCTTATACTTGAAGATTGTGAAATCAATTTTTCTTACTAGTCTAGGTTCACGTACTAGTCAATTGTGGTTATATTGATTTAAAGACCATTGAAGGGTTTGTTAATCAAGAGAAAATTAGAAAAAGACACCTTCTGAACGCATTTTAACCTCCTGTTTATTAAACTATTCGTATCTTCTTTATACAACTTAAAAAATTTTGGAGACAATTCAGTCCATCTTTAAATTCCCTATTTTCAGGCTAAACAAGGAAAAATTCTATCATTTTTCCTTGCATGCTCTTCCGGTGACTGTCTGCTGATGTATGTGAAATCTCGAGTGTGGGCATCAAAGCTGAACGCAGAGTTTGGGTTTAATGACTCAGCGAGTTCTTATTTACCTGCCTTATCACTAAGGGTAGTGAAAGAGGGCTGTTTGCAAACACACTTCCAGCAGGACGGTTAAGCCAAGCTGAGGCACGACCCAGAGCACAAAGGTTTTGTTCTGATTTTGCAACCTCAAAGTATGTTCCCTTTATGAAACCTCAATGTTATAGCAAATGTCCGATTTTAGAGTGTGTGGTCCTGCCGCCTACGGAAACGGAAGAGCTTCCCTTTGTAGCATGGGCCACCTCTTAACCTTGCCTTGTTGCGTCTAAAGTTTTGAAAATTTGAACCAAAATGTCGCTTGACTTGGTTTAAATCTGTGATGATAGATCACGAGCCATCTTGAATCCCTTATAAAGTGTGATCATTAGGGTGGGCACATGTGATGTTATTATGATGCTCAAATTAGTAGACAGACCTATACTATGGGATGCAGGACAGTGTATGCCTGAAGAATGTCTGGTTCAGTGGATCACGGTCTTTTTTTTTTAATTCAGAATATTATGGGGAGTGCAAACGTTTTGGTCATATAAATTGCTTTTGTGTCATTTGAGTAAAATTTATAAGTGTGCCCATTCCCCAGACAGTGAGCATTGTACCAATTAGGTGTGAATTTACCCATCCCCTCCTCCCCCTCCCACCTGCTTGGTTTCCAATGAGTTTTATTTCCATATGTGCATATCAGTGTTCGAATAGTTTCAGTTTGACGGTGAGTGCTTGTTTTTCCATTCTTGGGATACTTCACTTAGTAGAATGGGCTCCAGCTCCATCCAGGATAATACAAGAGGTGCTAGATCGCCATTGTTTTTTGTGGCTGAGTAGAACTCCATGGTGTACATAGACCACGTTTTATTAACCCACTCATGGATTGATGGGCACTTGGGTTGTTTCCACATCTTTGCAATTGTGAATTGTGCTGCTATAAACATTCGAGTGCAGACATCTTTTTTATAAAATGTCTTTTTTTCCTTTGTGTAAATAACCAGTAGTGGGACTGCTGGATCAAATGGTAGATCTACTTTTAGTTCTTTGAGGTGTCTCCATATTACCTTCCATACCAGTTTGCCGTCCCACCAGCAGTGTATGAATGTTCCTATCTCTCTGCATCTACACCAACATCCCATTAAAAAGTGGGCAAAGACATGAACAGAAACTTGTCAAAAGAAGACAGACTGCTGACCAAGAAACATATGAGATAATGCTCAACATCTCTAATCATCAGGGAAGTGAAAATCAAAACCACTATGAAATATCACTTAACTCCAGTGAGAATGGCTTTATCAAAAAGTCCCAAAGGGTCCTTTTTTGTTTTTTTATCAGCCCTTTCCTTTTAGCCAACTCCTGGCCTTAATCTTACATGACTTGGTGTCAATGACCTTTTTTGCTGTAACACACCTGGTCCATTTGATTTCTGACTCTGCTGTTCTGATGGTGAATTTTAGCTGTCAGCTTGTCTGGGCTAAGGGATGCCCAGATAGCTGGCCAAGCATCATTTGTGGGTATGTCCGTAAGGGTGTTCCTGGAAAAGTTTGGCATTTCAGTTAGTGGAGTGAGGAAGAAAGACCCACCTTCACCAATGTGGGTGAACAGCATCCAATTAGTTGAGGACCCCGAGATAGAAAAAAAAAATAAAGGCAGAGCAAATGCAAATTTTTGCTCTCTTTTCTGAAGCTGAGACATCCATGTTCTTCTACCCTTGGGCATCAGAACCCCAGGTTCTCAGGTCTTTAGGCTCTGGAACTTAGACTAGTGGCCCCCCAAATTCTCAGGTCTTTGGCCTCAGTCTGAGAGTGACATCATTAGCTTCTCTGATTCTCAGGCCCTCGCACTCAGCCTGAAGTAACAGCACCAGATTCCCTGGTCATCCAACGTGCAGATGGCATGTCTTGGGACTCCTCAGCCTTCATAACCACTTAAGCCAATTCCCGTAATAAATCTCTATCTCTATCTATCTCTCTATCTATCCATCCATCCATCCACTATTCATCCATCCATCTATCCATTTATCTGTCTCTCTATCCATCCATCCATCCATCCATCCATGTATCTATCCATCCATCTATTTATCTATCCATCCATCCACCTATCTATATCCATCCATGTATCCATCTATCCATCCATCCATCTATATGTTTCTATCCATCCATCCATCCATTTATCTGTCTCTCTATCCATCCATCCATCCATCCATCCATCCATCCATCCATCTATCCATCCATCCAATTATCTGTCTCTCTATCCATCCATCCATCCATCCATCCATCCATGTATCTATCCATCCATCTATTTATCTATCCATCCATCCACCTATCTATATCCATCCATCCATCCATCCATCCATCTATGTACCTATCCATCCATCTATCCATCCAACTAAATGTTTCTATCCATCCATCCATCCATCCATTTATCTATCTATCTATCTATCTATCTATCTATCTATCTATCTATCTATCTATTTCAGCTACCTAGCTCTCTTGTCTATCTATCTGTCAATCAATTTTCAGGTAATCACAAGTTTTGTACAAAATTTGCCTACTCAGAGGCATAAGTACAGCACAGGTATATAGTAGCTTTATAGAGATAGGTTGGTTTAGCAGAATCTTTTGGTGTATACGTGTGTGTTGGGGGACCACTTGTGCGTAGAGTACCATACTCCCTCTCCTTATGTTGAAGAATTATGAGTGAAGGCATTTATAACTTGATGAAAATGTCTAAAAGACTGTTTTTCAAATTTTTATCACTGTAAGGGGGCGATCTCCCTACCCAACATTGCTGATAGACTGGTTCTAATTCATCTCTTGCCATCCTGTCTCCTGAATCCTTCAAATCCGTAGCTGGTCATTTCAGCTGGTCAGCACCAAGGTAGAACTTTCATGTTGGAGAGGGGTGTGTGGGGTGTGTCTTTGAATCCCCTCAAGCGTGGGATACCTATTTCAAAATTCTAATTTTGGAGTCTAGGGAGGTATTTTGATCAGCACGCGAAAAGTTGCACAACTTCTCATTTGAAAAATGAAGAGTTGGAAAAGGAAATGTCATCAGAAGTCTCCTCCAGCCCTGGCTCTCTGAAATCTTATGATTCTTTAATCAATGAGTAGTTGTGAGAACCTCATTAGCGGTGTGATGATTATTCACTTTGAAATGGAAGTGGTGGGCAGGCTCCCACCTGTTCTGCGGGAGGCACTGGGGACGGCCACCACCCGCTGTCAGGAGGATTTGATGGAAGGGTCATTAAATCAACTTTCTTCCTGAACTCATCAGTACCTAAGGAGGGAGGGGCATGTTCCTCCCAAGAAGCCAACTAGGAAAGATGCTGAGGATTATCGGCAGTTTTTAATCAGCCGTGCCTGGCCCACCTTGACTACGGTGTATTGCCCCAAGCAGGTCACTCTGTGGGGTTCACACACCACACGTGGTTGGGCTCAGATGGCACAAGTCAAAGTGATTACGTTCCTAATTTAAAATGCCCAAGCTCATCACTTGTCACAGGCATGCAGGTCAAACAAGGAGGTGACGTTTCTGCAATATGGAATTGCAAAGAGTCAAAAAATGTCTGTTGAAGCGACGTCCGTGATGAGGGAAGGTTTTAAGCAAAGTGACTGCAAATCTACGGCATTCAATGATCAAGCCAATCTACAAATGGCTTTCTTTAGTCGTCTGGGAGTTAATTGGTGGATGCAATCACACGTTCATCTATTGGTGCAAAATGAATTGTTGCATTAATTTTATTGGAAAATGACCGCTGGCAACTGGATTGACAAGAGGCATCCCTTGGCGAGATGTTTCTTTCAATGTCAGCATTTCTAGTTTTAGAAATATTAAGTTTTCCAAGAGGAGAAGAGTTTTCCAGTGTGTGAGCGATGTGTTTTCACTTGTTTCAATGGCCATGATGCTCAAAGAGTGTTTATTAGAAAAACCATAAGCAATGTGGTACCTCACCAGGAACTCTTGGCCTCTGTTCGACTGCGGATGTGTGATCTGCTGGGAGCACCAGGTGAGGAGCATCCCTGAGCTGCTGGACCACGGATGCCAAGGGATGCCGCCATGAACCACACACTTCCCTTCTTGCCCTTATTGCAACAGACTTTGCTCTCTAGCAGGTAGAGCTTAGGTGCGACTCTCATAAGGACACGAAAGTCAGAGAGGTCCTTCCTGGTGGGCTGCTATTTCCAAAGGGCCCCCCTTTCCGAAGGGCACCCAGGAAGCCTCCTCTTCCCAGGGGAAGGAGGTCTTGATGCCACAGCAGCGTTGAGTGTCTGGGAAATACAAGGTGCCTGGGCATTGTAACAGGGTTTCTTTCACTGCTTGCAAATACGTATCCTTATAGATAACATGTGTTTAAATATATACAAATGTACATTTTCATATAACTATGTCAGCCTGGTGTGTGTCAATTATATAATAAATATCATTATGTA
This sequence comes from Lepilemur ruficaudatus, assembly GCA_963574885.1. Taxonomy (NCBI): domain Eukaryota; kingdom Metazoa; phylum Chordata; class Mammalia; order Primates; family Lepilemuridae; genus Lepilemur; species Lepilemur ruficaudatus. Next base: position 9,351 of record CAUYRT010048552.1, read on the forward strand.
TCCTATATTATATACTAATAACACATTTACTGTCTTATATGTCTTTAACTCATGCCCAAAATATATAATATAGCCACTATAATATAATTATATAATGTAATAAAAACATATTAAAATATATAAATATATTTTATATATGTTACATATATTTTATATGTATTATAGCATATATTTATAACATATATATATTTAGCATATATGTAGCATATATATTTTATATGTATTATAGCATATATTATAGCATAATATATTAGCATATATTTTATATGTAAATATAGCATATAAAATAGCATATATTTATATGTAAATAAATATTTACATATTTATATATTTATATGTAACATATATAAAATATATGCTATGCAAATATATAATATATAAATATGTTATATATTTATAATATATTATATATAATGTATGAGTTATGTCATCATATAATCATACTGAAAAATTATAATACAATTATTACTTATAATATAATTGTTATTAATTATAATATAATATAATGATGTAATTATGAATTATAATGTATAAAATATGTTGTATATTTTATATGTATCTGTATAAATACGTATTATATATTATTTAACCACAGTACTATAATGCTTATATAATATGCATATTACATATAAACATTATGTTTATAATTATATATAGTTATACATAACATGTAACACATAATGTATAACACAATTTATATAGATTATTTTTATATATTTTATTATGTATTTATGTTAACATACATAATTATGTATGTACATATGTGTGTACATATATATTTAATTCAGAATGACAGCTTAACTTTCAGACAGTTTTGATTGGCTCGTTTCCTGCATTTCAGGCATTATCATTCATTTTATTCTGATTTTTCTGGTGCAGTTGAGAACACAGTCCGCAGGCTCAAATTCAACAAGCATCTGATCGAGCCCTGTGACCTGGTTAATGTTTCCTGTTTTTGTGTTAAGTGCACATCCACCCTTTCTCTTGTATACCATGAGCATTTTCCGTTGGACTATAATCTCCCTACTGTCCTATCAAATATTAGAACTCACTCCTTTTGTCTAACTGTGGTTTTCCGCAGTGCAATTTTCCTGCGTTTGTTTAAGAGAATATGCTTGTTCTTGGGAAATGGAGACCACACTATTGATGTATTAGAGGTCTTTAGATTGATACTAACTGATCAACACTTCTGTGCACATATAGTAATAACTAACATTCATCGGGTGTCGGGCAGGTGGGAGGGGGAGGAGGGGATGGGTGCATTCACACCTAGTGGGTGTGGTGTGTGCTGTCTGGGGGATGGGCTCACTTGTAGCTCTGACTTGGGCGGTGCAAAGGCAATTTATGTAACATAAACATTTGTACCCCTGTAATACTCTGACATAAAAATAAATAAATAAATAAATAATGTAAGTTAAAAAAAGGTCTTGATGAATGTGGCTCAGAAAACATAGGTATGTGCACCATATGAGCATATATATTCACATATATGTATACCTGTATACAATATATGTGTATATATTTGCATGTATGAGAGAGGGAAACGACAACTCTGGCAAAATGTTAGAAATCGGTGAATCCAGGCAAAAGGTGTGTAGGAGCTCTCTGTGCTAGACTTGCAACTTTTCCTTACGTTTGAACTTATTTCAAAATGAAAAAGTTCAAAAAAATTTTGAAAACTTATTCTGGTTGGGGTCAATTTACCACGAGATAGATACTTCAGCTCAGGGGTGAGTAGTCTTTATCAGTAAAAGACCAGACTGTAAACTTTTTGGGCTTTGTGAGAAATAACCATTTTTGCCACAACTACTTAATTTGACATTGTACCATGACAGTGACGATAGATTAAACGTAAACAAATGTGCACAGCTGTGTGCCAAGGAAACTTTCTGTAGGGACACTGAAAGTTGAATTTTATGTACTTTCTACACGCCATGAAACAGTCTTCTTCTTTTTATCTTTTAAAAAGCATTTAAAAATGGGAAACTTTTCTTAGACCGTGGGCCTTGGTAAAAATAAGCCATGGACTATATCTGGCCAGTGGGCGAATTTACTGATCCTTGATTTAGACAGAGGCTTTCAAAGGCGAAACGGAAATGTTTTAGGGTAATTTTTAGTTACTGAAATTTTGAACGTCTGCTTTAGTACTGTTATGTTTGTTATCAGGGATGGGAATGATGTTCTTTATAGGATGTTCAGTAAGTTTAAAATATTCTCAATACATTTAGGTGGTACAAGAGGGGTAATGTTATATGAATATATTATATTATGATGAAGTCGGGGCTTCTAGTGTACACATCACACAGTGTCTCCAATGTTCATTGTACCATTCTTCACCCCCTTTTTTTATTTCTGCATATTAAGGGAGTACAAATATTTATGTTACATATATTGCCTTTGTCCCACCTGAGTCAGAGCTTCAAGCGTGTCCATCCCCCAGACAGTGCGCACCGCACCCACTAGGTGTGAATATACCCATCCCCTTCTCCCCGTCTTCCACCTGCCTGACACCCGATGAATGTTACTACTATATGTGCACGTAAGTGTTGATCAGTTAGTACCAATTTGATGGTGAGTCCATGTGGTGCTTGTTTTTCCATTCTTGTGATGCTTCACTTAGTAGAATGGGCTCCAGCTCCATCCAGGGTAATGAAGGAGGTGCTAGATCATCGTTGTTTTTTGTGGCTGAGTAGAACTCCATGGTGTACATAGACCACATTTTATTAATCCACTCATGGACTGATGGGCACTTGGGTTGTTTCCACATCTTTGCGATTGTGAATTGTGCTGCTATAAACATTCGAGTGCAGGTATCTATTTTATAGAATGTCTTCTTTTCGTTAGGGTAGAGGCCCAGTAGTGGGATTGCTGGATCAAATGATAGTTCTACTTGTAGCTCCTTGAGGCATCTCTGTACTGCTTTCCACAGAGGTTGTACTGGTTTGCAGTCCCACCGACAGCGCATAGTAAGCTTGAATTTTTGCCGTTGACTCTCTACTCCTGCACACGGAACAGGTTACTTCCACTCCTTTATCACAAATGCAACACCCCAGTGAAATTATAAGTTACGTTGCCGCTTTGCGTGGGTCAGTCATAATCGCCTTCCATTTCTAGGGTGTAAAATCAGAGGCTTATCAATGCCCAAGCGACCACGGCTTCCCCAAGCGTAACCAGCAAAGCACACATGAATAATGCAAGTCCCGATTATGCCAGCCGGCCTTTGAATGAAATCGTTCCGAGGACTCTTGACACCTCTTGGAAATGGGATTTCCACGTGTGGCGGGAAACATGGTGTACGTTCTGCTTCTGCATGTGCCTTGGAGACTT